>BGPR01014745.1:0-38418 GCA_013235015.1 Araneus ventricosus
GTTACATTGCTCATTGGTACAACCATGATTTCGTTATCGCGTCTATCTGATTATACGTCTTGTCTTCGAACGGTGAATAGGTTAATCGAAGCTCGTATACTGAAGTTTTCGACATTGATTATTTAGAAACTCTTTATGAATGCGGATGGCAGCCTTGCACTACATATCAATCAATCAAAGTTATAATAATTTGATGTCAAGCTATATAGTTAATCAAAAGAAAATATTAAGCAAGATCGCATTTGATTTTAGTGAAAACTCAAGGTGCAGCTTACTTTAAAACAGCGCTTCTTAAATAGTGTGTAACGACCCAAAGTGGGTCGCAAAAATCCTAGCAAATAATTTTTCAGATTTTTCAACGTTAAAAAGCAAAAAAAAATTATAAAAATCGTCAAAATTTCATTAAAATTTAACAAACAATATTGTCTCTTAATTTGAATATCTTTTTAGTTATCATTCATTAATGTTTCACTTTCGTATTTATATTTCGCTACTTGCAATCGTAGAAAAGTGTTCGTGCTGAAAATTTTTTTCACCACATAAATTCACCACATTTACTGCTAAACTTTGAATCTCGACATTTCTTTTTTTGTTGGTATTTTTGTGTGCTTTCTATATTTATTCCGATTCTTTTCAAGACCAAAAAAGCGATGTAAAAGAAAGTTAACATAATCAATCGAAGAAAAAAAATAAAACTGATTCAAAGAAAATTTTTAAAAAATTCCTTCTTTTTCCAGTGGCATAGTGACATGGGGAGACATACCTGCAGCTTCTTGGTATTTGTATTTCACTTTTTAGAGCTAAATATGAAGAAAGGGGTGGCCATAAAAGCACTTTGACAGGAAGCCATTTAACCTTGCTACAACGCCACTATTTGATTCGCAATTATGATATGACTTAAGTATTTTTTTTTTTCGCATCAGTCTTCAGTTCAGACACATCAGTTCTCCGCACATTTTAAAATCAAACACACTGAAAAAATAGGCAGAACATCGTCACTTTTATATCAAAATGTGATATGTCAAATTTGTCTAAATATTTTATTGATGTAAAACATTTGCATAGGTTAGATACATCTGCTTTCAAATTGTTTTATGTTATCACAAAATTCCATATGTCACTAGTGGTTCCAGTTATTACATCAAAATTTCATACTGTCACTTAACAAGCAATACCACCTATCTCATTTTTTTGAAATTTCGAAGAGAAGGATTCAAATTAATTTTTCCCAACCAATAACGGATATTTCTGAATTTTTTCAGCATTTGTTATAAACACGAGACCACATGTTCTAACCAAACGTGAAATTTTTTAAAAAAATATTCGTTATTGGTTGCAAAAAAATTCATTTGAATCCTCCTCTCTGAAATTCCAAAAAATTGAGATATGTGGTGTTGCTTGTTAAACGACGATATGATTTGCTATTCATGGTTTTTGCATGCTTATGTATGGTTACGACATTTTTATATAACCGCGACGACATGATAGATTTTACCTTCTACAATAACTTCCAAGTCATCGGGATGTGAGAAATATTTGGGATCGATAACAGGCGGATCATAAGGATCGGCAGAACGCAGAGTAACCTCGCCTCTTCCTTTCGGGCGCAGTATCTGAGACAGGCAGAAGTAGAAGGGTTTATCTTTATATGGTCCGAAAATTGCTTCGAAGTACTGAAAATCAAAGACTCGTTAAGAAATCATTTTCGTCTTTTCCTGAAGAATTAACATGTTAAATACTAGAAAATGAAGTCACTAATTTTTCATATCAATTGTACATAAAAAAAATTCATGGAAGGAATGAGCAGCTTAAGTGTATCCAAAAAAGTTCTAGAACCAGCTTGAAAAGCTAATGTATGTTTGGCTTTTCTTGTTGGTTCTATGTGTTGTATAGCAATTTTTTTGCACTTCGAAAAGAGAACTCGACTTTCGTTATACACGTCACGAGTTTTTGGTGTATGATCCTTTTGAGATAATCGACCCATTAGTCTAAATCATATCATTAATTAATTTAAACATATATGAGGATCTCTAGATCTAAACTAATTATGCACTTCAATTTATTCGAGTTGTTATATATGAATGGTATTTGCAGTTGGTTATTTCGGCTTTATAGGCCCTTTTACAAGATATTACAGTGCGTTAAGAAATTATAAGACCACAAATGAATTGGTGCCTTTCTGAAAAAGAAGGCATAATATGCAAATTTTCAGCTTGTGTATTTAAAATTGATCGTGAAAAACTTTCTGTACTGAATACAAATTTAAAAATTTTCTTGAATTCTATTAAAATCTACTCATTTTTCTAAAATTTTAATAAGGTGTCTGTTAAGAAATTATAAGGCCACCTGAAAAAAGCAGCGTACTATACATCACATCAGAATCATTATAAAAACATGTGTTAATATTTAATGAAAGTATTACCTGAGAAGCGAAGGTGCGGGTTTTGATAATGTTATCTACGTTTCATTTGAAGAAGCCGCGGAGTAAAGAGTTATCTGAGTGCGAAGTGAGAAAAATTTTCTTTTATTAATGTGCTGGTAAATATGAAAGAGAAATAGCTAAGTTAATGAAGTGTTCTAAAACTGCCATTCAGAAAGTCATAATTAGAAAAAATGATTGAAACAAAATAAAAAGATTTGGAAGAAAAGGGATTTTGCCAGCACGGTACGATCAATAAATTTTTCGACTTACAATTAAAAAGCATCTTATGACTCGTGAAATTTCGAAATGTTTCAGTAAAAACACTTCACATACGTAACATTGTGGAACAATCTTAAATCAAATAGAAATGCAAGATTTATGAAGAATACACCACAGTTATTGAAACATCATCGAGAAGAAAGATTGAAATATGCTAAAATTGTCATGTCATGGAACGATGAGAGGAAACAAATTATATTTTCTGATGAAAAGAAATTTAAACTTGACTGTTCCGATGGTTACCAACCCTATTGGCATGATTTGAGGATGAGCCGAAAGAATGCTTCAGACGACAAATAGGAGGAGGATCAGTAATGGTTTGGAGACCCTGTACTCATGATGGATTGTGCGATTTACAGCGGATTTCGAGACATATGTGCTCTGCACAGTAACACGATATGCTATATGATAATCTGATACCATTTAGGTATTTACTAGTTGGTGCTAACTTGATTTTTCAGCAATACAATGCTTCTTGCCATTCATCTAAACCCACACAGGAATAGTGTAAAAAAAAAAGTTAATATTTTGCCATGACCAAGTGGAGGTCCAGACTGGAACACCATTAAATACCTTTGGGGAATATTTGAACATCACGCCTCAAAATTTATGCTAGTAATAAACAGCTTTTGGTGGAATTTTTGAAAGATAAAACAGCATGTATATTCTAATCACCGTTTAAGTTTATAAAACATTGAAACGAAATATACATCAGGTCTTATATTAAGCTGGTGCTCGGCAAAATCTGTGACTCCTTCCCAAAAATAGAGCTGATGGTCAGGATAGTTCCCAGTCGCTATTGGTTCTTTTCGATTGAAGAAAGCTAGAACGCTCAATCCTGGAGATGTTAAAACACCTGAAGAAAACACAAAAATAATAAATGTCAGAACCATTACTCTACTAAAAAAAATTTCTTTTATATTTTCAGACAAACAATAATCATTATTCTTAATAATTACTGGTGCGCAAAATTTCTTATAATTTCATTTAAATTCTAATTGAAAAGACAGAAATGCATATTTTAAAAATACTTTTATTCAATAGACATTGACGAGGTCTATTAATACAGCGATTCTCAACCTGTGGGGCGCCCCCCCCCCAATTGGGCGTGATAACGCTATATCGGGGTTCTTGGATATGAAAAAGAAAATATAATTAAAAAATTGACTAATTTACTGAAAGGAAAATAAAACACAATACATTCTGACATAATATAAATTAAAATACACATTTGCACTGATACAATGCACTTACAAATAGGATTGTATCAGTACTACAAAGTGCATTATTATGGTATATGTTAACTATGTGAGAGGGGGCGCGATGACATTTATGATTGAAAATTGGGTCGCAAATACTGAAAGATTGAGAAACACTGTATTAATAAAAACTAGTAGAATATTAGGTTGGAATATCTGTAAATAAATATCTTTGACTACTCAATTAAATGTTTTGGTGGTGTGATATGACGAAATGATGCCTATTTGAATATACTATTAAAATTCACAAGCTTCATAATTTATCTCTATGAAACACAATAACTTTGACAAAGCGTATTTTGCACTCAGAAAATACTATAGGGCTTTCTACAAATTTAGGTCCGATGTTGATTGATTTGACAATTATTTAATATTTAGCAAGCTTAATGCATGTTAGCAAATGAATTATTTCAACTAAATATCAAATACATATTTTTGTTTCATCATTTTCTCAGGCAGCGGATACATATCTGACAGCCTCCTGGCTGATAAAGTTCATTCTGTCTCTCACAAAAAGTTTCTCACATTAAGAAGTCCCCTCAGGGGCACATCTTCTCTAGATGTGACGGGATTCACGACCCCGAGGTACCCTAGTGTCTGCTCTCCTTCCGTTTTTTCCTCCCCTTGAGTTTATTGCTTTTTTTTCTTTCCCTCGAGGGTAGGCGAGGGAGCTCTCCATGAGAAGCTGTAGCCGCTCTGTTTGCTTCCTGCTTCTCATGGACAGCAAAATACCCCCACGTGTTGGCCGTGCGTGGCGACCCATTAGACGGGAGGTACATTTCGGTCCCCGGTGTATCAATCGGCCGGTATTTCAGCCACTTGGCTGGTCTGCTCAAGGGGATCAAGCGAAAGGGTCACTACTTGGGCTTGGCGTTAAGGGTGGTCACTGTCCCCGGGGGTGACCCTGAGCGTATAGGTTCCGGCTAGCACCAAGGTAAGCGCCGAGGCTGGGAATACCCAGAGCCGGTGGCTGCCTTCCCTTGTTGGGCTCCGTGGTGGGCGGTGCCGTCGGGCCTGAATATATACAAATGTCGTATGGGCAAAAAATAAAGTCTGGTCCCTTCAGTGGGCAACGAATCGATACTTCTTCTTCTAAGCGAAACAATGTTCCAACATTTTTTGTAATCGCACGAATTTTTAACAAAAATGAAACTTTTTATGGTGTCTCGCCTTTCTTGGTTGAAAAGGCAATTACAGGTAGCGTAGGCTATGTAAAATCAACTAAAAAACTTCGGTCTGGTGACCTTCTTGTGGAAGTGGAATCCCCGAAGCAAGCCAAAGAAATATCAAAAATAAAATCACTGTCAACAATTCCCGTTACTGTCAAACCCCATGCCACATTGAACTCGTCTAAGGGAGTTATTTCTTGTGGCGAGTTACTGAACGAATCTGAAGAAAAAATTACCGAAGAACTAAAAATTCAAGGAGTGATCCATGTGCGTCGTATTACGATACGGAGAGATGGCCAACTCCTCAATACAAAACACCTGATTTTAACTTTCGACTCCAACAAATTACCTGAACATATTAAGGCAGGATATATGCGCCTTTCTGTTAGGACATATATACCAAACCCACTCCACTGTTTCAAGTGCCAACGTTTCGGACATTCGAAAACTTCTTGCCGCGGGACACTGACTTGCGCCCGTTGTGCTGAAGTCGGGCATGAAAGCACTGACTGCACCCGAACAGAAAAGTGTGTTAACTGCAAGGGGGATCACACTTCGTTTTCTCGAAAGTGTTTTGCCTGGAAACAGGAAAAAGAAATTATAACCACAAAAATAAAAAAAAACAAATCTCGTATCAAGAAGCAAGGAAACTTGTGAAATCCCAAACGCCTACACCCGGAAATAGTTACGTTTCTGTAGCAAAGAAATCAATTTCTGCTCCTTCCGCCGACAGAAATAAAGATATATCTACTGTTTCTATTTCTAAACCTTCCGATTCCACTACAAGAACACCTCCTCCAATAATCAACTCGCTAATTTCTTCCTCTCCATCTGTTGCTCCGGTCAGTGAAGAAGCTTTGGCCTCGCCGGACTTCACTGATTTTCAACCCGTTTCAAAGAGAAAAAAGTTGAAAAAGAATTCTCCTACTAAAACAAATAATAATAGATCTCAAGAATTTACACGACCTCTCACCTTGAAGTTCCCAACTCTGTAACAACGAAGGATAACATCTCTACCCATCAATCTGCATTGAAACCTTCTGTAATCGCCAAACCTACCTCTGTTGACATTGAGCTTTTACCAATGGCTGTTCTCCCTCCATTGGAAAAAAGAATTTTACAATCTCGGGAGTCGGATGCTGATGCCGAGATGAGCTCCTCCTCTGCATCAGAAGAGGATGCCTTAGAGTACAACATGTCGGAGGACTTGGAAGACTCGCCTGCAGTTGTCAATCCTCCACCCCCTTCCAAACCGGAAAAGGCACACAAATATAAAAACAGATAGCATTATTCCTTCTCTGTTTTGCACATTGTGTGCTTTTTTTAAAAAATTATATTTTGAAAACAAATGACCTGCACTGAATTGTTTTTTTTAACACTAACTTGCTTAGTTCTTTCATTTTTTAAACATTTTCTCTATATAGATTTCGTCCTTGAAATTTTATTTGGTCTTTGCCCAACATGTGATATTTTAGACATATTTTACATCTGATATATTTTAAAACTTGCATTTTTTATCTCTTTTCATCGTTCGTCTGTCCATTTTTGGTAACATGATTTTATCTTTCATATGCAACTATGAATTTCAAATTTATTTTAGAATTTTATCTACCTCTTTTAATATAACACCATATATTTTATCACCGTGATCCTGCTTATCTGCCATACGTTTGGCGCAGTTTAGCCAAAAATGGCTCTTGCGCCATTAAACCTCAAACAACCAAACCAGATTAAGAGGTATCATGGTGGTGTCGTTAAAAAACAAATGCTGTTGAAGAGACTGCGTTTGTTGAATGAAGTCCACTACTATGTAAGCTAGTCCCTGTTTCAATGGTGATTTTAAGAAAAATAGCTTTTCTTGTAAGGAGGTAGTGATTGGTACACACCATCAATCAATTATTACTTATTGGCTTTGAACTTGGTTTGAAATATTGTGAGTAGCATCATTAACTCATAATCTGATCAAGTAACTTTACAAAATTTACTTTTACTTTATACAAGACTACTTGATTAACTAAATTATTATAGATCTGGCATCAAACATAGTAAATCTTTTTATACATCGTTGAATTCGAGTGAAGAAGTATCAAAATATTATTAAAGCATCAAACTGGTTTAGTACCTTTCTTATAATATATATAATTTTTTATCTGTGATTCGTCAACTTGTTTTTCAGTAAAGGGCTTAATATTTGGAGCCAGTTCGAAAGTAAGAATGGTTGCCCAGTGATTTTGCAGATTTTTACCAACTGGTAAGTCAGCTATAACTGGTATCTGAAATCAGACATTTTAAACAATTTCATTTATGCAATTATAACAAAATTAGAAATAATCTTTCAAAACTTTCAAGAATAAAATATGCAGAGGAAGGTCCCCCCCCCCTTCTGAAATTTGAATGTTTGAAAAATTTATTCTCATATAAAGGGTTTAATAACGAAAATATTTTTTTTATTTCTGCCTCGTTGCAATTTTAATCTCCGAAACTGTAACTACGATATTTTAAAATTACATTTAACTTTATACGTTTGCGACAAATTATTTTCCATATAAATTTGAAAATGGGAAAAGGAAAACCGTGAATAGAATAATTCAATTATTTATTTTAAATTTACCAAAAATAGCTTTAAAAAGATAAATAAAAATTATAACTTTATAAAATTAAAAGCATTTAGCGCCAAAATGTGGCCCTTTTTTCTCGGGGGAATTAGGTTTATTTTCCCTTGTCTCTTCGCCATGGAGCGGGTTGCCCTCTATGGCGAGTAGCGGCGTTAAAGCAAATATTTGTTTCATTTATCAGTATAATTAGCACACTAATTGAAATGATTGCGCAAAATTGTGACACAATTAATTTGGTAACCATAATAATGGAAATGAAATGCCAAAATTATTGCAATGCTGAAAATAAATGAGTGCATTAATTTTTTTCAGCAACACACTATGATTGTGTTTTTGTGCGTGAAAATTAGAATACACTTTATGCTGCGTTAAGGTTTATGAAATATTTGGGCGAATCTGTATCATATATTTGGTTTATATTCTTTTTTTTATGCTTTTCTTTAAAATACATAGGATGTTTCCACATTTTTTGAACGATTTTTATGTATTTTAAGAAACTATTTTACTTACTTTTTGTGTTTGAAATGTTCAGTTTGATAGCTCGTATTCTTAACTATCTCTGAACATAGTAACCAACTTCCACGATAATAATGATTTTTGTGGTATCGGAGGAGGTATTTTGTTCCATTTCTCTTTAAAAGCTTTCAAAAGTCCAGAAAAGATTGCAGGTCGACGTTTGGATAATGCGGTTTTTAGAAGTCCAAAATCTCAAAAACTCATGGGTGATA
This sequence comes from Araneus ventricosus, assembly GCA_013235015.1. Classification (NCBI taxonomy): domain Eukaryota; kingdom Metazoa; phylum Arthropoda; class Arachnida; order Araneae; family Araneidae; genus Araneus; species Araneus ventricosus. The sequence continues at coordinate 8,473 of BGPR01014745.1, forward strand.
CAGAACTATTTACCAAGAATATCAGTGGGTTCTTAATACCAACTTCTTGTTCTATTTTTTCCAGGTATTTAATAGTGGATTGTGAAGTGCGGCTGCTTGCTTTGTTTCAGTGCAGTTCTACTGATTGATGGTATTGTGGGTAAAGAGATGTTGTTTAATATTTGAAGATTGCAGATAAAATATGCTCCTGATAGTATGTGGAGTTGATCTTAACATTTTTATCCACTCTCTTTACTTTTATTTTGCCATTACGTGAAAAATCAGCAACAATCATAATTTCCTTTGGAAAACTTTCTTTAGATTCTTTGAACCATGTTTTAAGATTCTTTTCTCCTGTTTGATGAAAATAAATTGAATTTTTTTTCTTGAAGTCATTTAAATAGACTCAAGATTCATCCATTTTTATGACATTTTTTTCAAGTTTTGTCTGTATAAATGCTTTTTATGAAGAATTCTGCGGAGTGTTCTGCGTTCAGCGATATGACGTGGAGAAATGCGATGATTTTTTTTTTTGCCTTTTGGGATTCTAATCAGTGTTGATTATTTTATTTACAGTTTGATACTGAGAATTTAATGGTTTAACAACAAATCCTTGACTTGGAGGATTTTTTTAACATTAAAGATCTCACCTTTGCAATATTCGTAGAACTGCGGTTTTTCCTTGGGTACATATTTGGAACAATTTTCCCACTTGACATCAAACTTGTACGATTTTTTCCTTTCTTATTATTAATATTACCTATTGTAGCTTTAGATATAAAAAAACCATGACTTTCACAACGACTTGATATAACTGAATAAGATTAACTCTCTTTGGAAAGAGCAGAAACGTAGCCTTCGATACATCGCTTCTTTAAAAGCGTCATTTTGAATATAAACGAAAATTTTATGTTGCAAATGATAAATTATAGCTTCAAAAATATAATTATTGTGAAAATGAATTTTTGAAAGCAAACAACTGTTCCTTACAGTGAAACGAAATCTTTCTAAACCCTCTGTAGATATCTTGCTTTATTCTTCCGTTTCACTACAAGCTGCAGTTCAAAAGAGGACAGCTTTACTAAATATGGATGAAGTTTTCCGTTCTCAGTCCGGAACCAGTTTATTTTGTAATGATTTATTTCAAACGACAGTCTCTTAATATCTTTTAACTTAGAAGAATTTAACAATGAAAATAAAAAAAACTTAAATACCAACATTGTGTTTTTTCAGCTCAGCTCGAGGACCAATGCCGGACAACATAAGGAGCTGAGCAGTGTTGATTGTTCCTGCTGACAAGATGACTTCTTTATAAGCTCTCACTTCACGAGTCTCTCCTTCAAAATCGAATATTACACCTTTGGCCGTATGATTTTCAATGATGATCTAAAACAAACAAATATATAACCTTTTGTGATGAATCATTGTGGAAACACCATTGCTTTTTTACACTTCGTTTATACACATAGTAAAATAGATTTTACAGGCTTTGGTAACTGTGCAATCGAATAAGGAAGACAGGATCAGGAAATCATAATCCCCTCAATTACATTTTAACTTCATAAAATTTTCAAAGAAAGTTTTATTAAGAAAAACATACAATAAACATTACTGAACCAACAGCAAGGTTTTTCCTATTTATTCCTGAAGTTTTTTATTTCATCGGAAATAATAAATAAATTAAAATGGCCGACCATTTGAAAACACACAAAAAAATTGTTTACGGATTTGCAAGGATTTGTACCAAAGGAATAGTTTTTATGCAATTACATTTACAAAGTATTTTATATACAACTGCATTTGACAAGAGTTCGGTTTATAAACAAAACAAACAGCTTGCAAGAAGATAAAAACACCCACCTTTTTAACAAATGCTCCTGCAACGATATCCAAGTTGGTATTGTTCTCTTTGGGCACTAGATACGCTTTAGCAGAACTGCATCGCTGTCCGTTTCGTGTTGTGGCTTGTACATCGTAAAAGACTACATATGAAAAACAGCTTGTTGTGGCTTGTTGAACATATCAAATTTTTTGTTTTAAGCGGTTTTAATTTCGGGGATTTTAGAATCACATTTTTCAGTGTACTATTTCCACGAGTACAAAAGTAGTAGATTGATTTGTGGTCTTATCGTTTATTTAAAAAGTGATTAAATTTGTTATGGCAAGCCAGAAATTCTTTCATATGCTTCAAAAAGTTTTTCGTAAACATAATAGTAAAGATTTTCTTTGTTTCCAAAGCAAATATTTCCTGCTCAACAAAATAAACATAAACACATTTTTGCCATCATTGAAAATAATTTAACCCCTTTTTGGTCGGCGTCGCATGTTATAAGTTCGGCTCTTTTGCTCCCGTACGCTATTTAAATCCGTAATTAAGTCAACGTAACAATTAATTTTAAATACAAAAATGACCTGGTCACGCTTAAATGTCACAAATATCTTTAACCATCTTAAATAGGTTGAAATAATAAAAAAATATCCGAAATGGGTGGTGGCCTCTATTTAGGAGGTTAAATAAAAACGTAAAGCAAGGGGTTTACACAATATGTATTATGTTATTATTTATTTATTTTGAATTAGTGTATAATTCCGTCGACCATGAATGTTAGCGTAAATAATTTGGCGATAGCTTCTAGTGTGTTTCGCAAGAAACTCTCATGGTCGACCGTAATAATATATAATTTCCTCCACTATGCATTGCGTCCATTGAGCCAAAAACTATCACCAAACTGCATGTTCAAACGTTTATAGTCACCGGGATAATACGTACTCATTAATATAATCGTTTAGTTCTTCAGTGTCAATAAATGGATCATTAAAGGTCAATCACAAATTAATAACCACTAGCCGCCCTGCCGCATTTCGGGCAGGTTCGCGGCCAGCACCCGCTTTGCTCAGCACTGTCCCTGCCACCTCGCTGCTTCGAGGCTCTCAGTTACTACTTTTTCAGTTCCAAATTCTGCATGAAGATCAGTGGAACAGACCAGAAAACCATAGTAGATTTCATATTCTTTGTAGACAACAGATTCCTTTCAAATTGCAAAATCTTTCAATAAACCTCATCTAGTTGTAATGTTTTGTATAACTTTATCACGAATTTCGGCATGAAAGCCTTCAGATCCATAAATACAGAATGATATCGGCCTAAATAAACAGTTTCCATCACCTACAATAGGTATATTACAACATTTTTGACACGCCATTGTGATGGAACTGTTGTTATATATATAATTAAAATAATATGGCAAAACCTTCAGACAGTTCGCCAGCCCCAACCACTCGACGGATTTCGATAATTTTTATTGGAATATGGAAGCTTATGGCTTTTAGATTTGAATGATCGCCTGCCCCAGACTACCCTACATTTTCGAACGAAATCGAAAAAAAAAAACACTTCTCCTCTGTACACATTGTATATGGGGAAAAACCTTGTAGAAATCCCCCAGCCCCAACCACCTAACCGATTTCGAGATTTTTTATTTTATATGAAAGCTTATGACGTCTAAATTTACAATGAAGGGTTGTCTGCTCCCCATCACACAGAAGAAAAATTGTCGAAATCGGTCGAGTGGTTGAGGTTGGTGGACTCGGTGAAGGTTTTTTACCACATTATTTTAAATATATTGTTACAAAAATCGTTCTGTGGGTGTGTGGTGTAAACAGTCCAACATGCAGGATAATAGAGAATGAAGGATTATTCATAAATATGCAGGGAAACACGTAGCACGGGTGATAGGAAGCAATAGATCTTGAACAGATTAGCAACGTAAACAGACAATAATTCACAGATAATAAAAGTTCGGTACTTTGAGATTTAGGAACACAAACAGTCAGCAAATCACTAATAACGATAATAACAGCACTTTCAATAGCTCTCAGCTCACCAGCTTTCTAGCTCGCGCTGCAGACGAAACTCCAAAGTTGTTCCAGTCCATCAGCACACACTGCTCCTTGATCCAAGACCGGCCCTTATATACTCTCCCCGGCAGGCCGTCAAGTCATATAGAGTTTTCTCGTACATTCAAGCGTATTTTCTTTCCTAATAGAGATATCGAGAAAAGGGACGCATTTTCTGGAATCATCGACTTGTCGCCAAAATCGCCAAATTTATCGCCAAGTCGTCAAAATGGTCGCCAAGGTCAGGAGTCCCTGCCTGGCTGCTGGGACCCATCCTTACCCATACTTACCCCTGTAAAACTCTCTTCCCAATCATGCGACTAACATTACTAGGAAGCGACTTTCCATGGTCGTAACAATATAGATTTCTTTAAATTTCAATTACTAGGTCATTTATTAGGACCAACAAATTATCTTTAGGCCAAATCTATAGACGTTACTGATTTTGAAAGTGTAAAATATTTGTACTGAGGCAAAAATGTTATTATTGGTTTGAAAGTTAGCAAGTAAAAAAATGAAATTTTTATACCTTATTTTTAAAAAATCCAAACATGATTTAAAAATAGAAAAAACGTGTAAAAATTTTAACACGGATGTTACCTGTTGCTAGTGGGCCGTTTATATCACCAACACGAATTCCTCTACTTCTAGCATAATCAAACACTGCGGCTTTCAATTCGGAATTGTATTCTGGATTAGAAACTGTAATCGGACCATTAACACCATGATAGCCTGAAATATATATAAAAATATTCATTACTTAAATGATACATTTATCTTTCTTCGTATTTCTAATTATTTTAATAAAAAAATAATTTGAATGTCAATATTGTGAAACGAAATTTTATTACGCCAGTTATATTTTATTCTACATTTCTGGTATTTCTGTAAATATTATGTCAAAATAGCTGTCCATTAAAAATTAATTGATAAGGAACCCCACGAGAAAGACATTACAGAAGTATGTTTAACCCATTTATAAATAAATTGTTTTGTAACAGTGTAAACTAATTTAAAACTTGCTTTGGAAACTTTTTAATGAATCATTTAAAACTCTCTCTCTCTCTCTCTCTCTGTTGTACAAAAAAAATCTAAATTCAACAAACTTACTTTGAAATGCTTTATCTTAACAATCTATCATAATAATGTGGTTCTTTAATCTGTAAATTACATAGAATTATGCAACTATTTTTAGCCCTCGTGTTGCTTTAAAACGGGATGTTAATGTAACTAAACATAACATCTACTAATCTCTTCAAAAAAATGTATCAGCAAGAAACAGATTGACTTTCTTGCTGAGACATAAATTCACAAGTAATTTTTTATCTCAAAGAAAATTAAATGGAAAATCTCCAAATTAAACTGGAAAATCTCTAATTAAAATAAACAAGAAGTTTTCTCACCATTTTTGATGAAATCTTGATTAACATTGTTTTCCAATTTCTTGAAGTATCGCAACACTTCCGCGTAACTCCATCCAGATGCCCCTTGACGATCCCAATCGTCGTAATTCTTTTGATTTCCTCTGACATACAACATTTCGTTGATGACACCTGAGCCGCCAATAGCTTTCCCACTGGGCCATGCTATAGACTAAAATAAAAGAATTATAAGAATTGCATTTTTTAAAAAATTATTAGGAGGCAACTCTTTAGCAGTGGCATAGCGAGGATAAGTGGCACTCGTGGCATATCTTGACTTTTAAACCCCCAATGTCTTCACAAGTGCAAATGGCGAACGGGGTATGGTGTTATTTTTTCACTCCTTGTCAGTGGCGGCGACTGGTTTGAAAAAGTAGGGGGGGGGGCAAAAAATAATAGACACCTAGAAGTGTCGGGGTTCAAATGGTTATAACACACCGACAATTACTCTGAATCAGAAGGCATCGTAGTGGGACACAAGAAGGTATTGCAGCGTTAACGAATTATGTTATTAAAATGCTTCAAAAACTGTAAATTAGATTTAACACTTAAAAATAGGTTAAAACAAGATTAAACATAGATGCAGTAAATACATCATGATGAAGTAGACACTGAAATCCCAACTGCATGAACACAGCTCCAACACGACTGGAATACATGCACAAGCCAGACTCAACGTTACTGCTTCACAGTTCGTTCTGCTCAGTTATATAATGCTGCCAGAGATCAGTTCCGCAGTTACGGGTGCAGACGTCAAGGGTCGCCACAGAAGTACCCAAGAGTATAGGGGTAGATAACAAAACTTAAAAATTTAGCTATAAACTTAGCTAAATTTCCCAGACACTATTGCATTTAATACTTCTTAGTTTTAGACAGCTAAAATGAAATAAAAATTTAATTTTTCGAGCAAAAAGTAGAGGGGCGACTGCCCCCCTTCGCCCCCCGAGACGCTGCAAATGCTCCTTTATAATATTTGGCTTCAAATAGAGACATAAACTCTGTAATGTTTAGTCTTAATGGATCCTTCTAAATTGGCGCCGGAGGTATGTATATCCCCTTAAACCACCTTCACTTCGTTAGTAATTTCAAGACACACTGGTTTTCAGCCAATGATGTTGATACCTGCGGAGCAATATTTGGCACTTTAACTTTTGTACTTAGTTTTAATGTTAGCACATTAATTTTTACTGTGCTAACTTGTAACTGTGCGACTTGATCAACCGAGTGAAAGAAAAAATTTTCTCGAACTCGCTGAACTTTAAAATGGTAGTTTACAATATCATGAAAATTCTTAGTATATTTTTAAATCTATGTTTTAAAAATTCTTGAAATTAAAGGCTGATCACAAATAGGGTATCAACAAAAACCCTAAGAATAAAACCTAAAAAAAATATCTGCTTGCAATGGTATCACTATTGTATTTAGTCCAATATGATAAAAAGTATCATATTCTTCACTATAAGAAATAGAATCAAAATATTTAAGATTAGAAGGAATTTCAAAGAAGCAAATGAGTCGTAGCTTTTTCATAGTTAATTTGTTCATTTATTTTTTTTATAATACCATTTAAAGGCAACACTTTATTTCATTTAACAATATCACCTGTTAATCACCACTGCGTAATGCAGTTGCTGATATATTTCTAAATTTATATTTAAAAAATGCTAGACATTAAAGGGTGATTACAAATAGGGTATCAACAAAAACCCTAAGAATAAAACCTAAAAAAATATCTGCTTGCAATGGTATCACTATTATATTTAGTCCAATATGATGAAAAGTATCATATTCTTCAACATAAGAAATATAATCAAAATATTTAAGATTAGATTAGAAGGAATTAAAAAAGAATCAAATGAGTCATAGCTTTTGACGTTCTGTTGTGTAATTTATTCATTTAATTTTTATGATACCATTCATTAACAAAATTTACTTGATTTGACAATATCGCCTGTGGATCACCACTGCATAATGCTATTTAGATCTTATTTTGATTTTATAATTTTTCTGTTTTTATATGTCATTTGATGATTCATTAGCTTTGCGGCGGCAAAGTTCACGTTGAAAATGCGTAATGTTTGAGTATCACAACAGAGGAATCTTACTCTATTAACAAGTCCAGCCCCTGTGAATTTTTGAGGAGCAGTGTTGTAATTCCAGTCAATATCGGATTGAATAAAACTTCTCGCTGCTGTAGGGATATCCGAGACTTTCGGTGGGGATTTTCCAGCTTCCAACAATAGGACTGTGACGCAATGCTTCTCTGCCAGTCGACTAGCCACAATAGATCCCGCTGAGCCTCCTCCCACTGAAAGGAATGAAGATAAGATGTCTCTTTAGCTGTAAAACTTTTTAAAATTGTAAATTGAAATAAGCATCATTCTATTTTTAAAAAAGGTTAAACCTGCTGCAATCACAATTTTTTTTTAGAAATAAGTATCTTTTGCATTGTAAGTGGAAGTTGCTGGTCTCTGGTCCCCACTTAAGTTTTATGTACGTGATACCGGAAGTTTATATTTTATTTCAAAGTTTAAATAATTAAAGGAAAATGTGATTGCCATGTGTTATATAATTTTAGTTATTTTCAATTTCGGGTGAATATGATCACAAACTATTTGACATAGCAATACTAATCAAAACATTATACACTGCGCAAAAATTAAGGGCCATTTCGTAAAATGTGTGAAAGTTGCAATTAATACGAAAACTATGATTCGAAATCAGTTCTGCGTAATCGTGTTGCATTCAATCGAGTATCATGCACACAATACAGTGAAGATTCGGTCACGAGGGAAATTAGAGGGCGACCAGAAAGTGATGAAGACGGAAAGTGATTTCGACTCATCCCGTTTCACAGAAAGCTGATAAGGAGATGAAACTTTCAAAAATGGTTATGTTTGATATACATAATATCTTCATGCTTTTTCGTAAACATGTCACAAATATTTGGAAATATTTAAAGGTTTCTTTAAAAATCCCGAATTTTTCCGCATGTTTTTTGCTTATAACATGCAGAGTTTTCATTCAAATTATACGAAATTGACAGAAACTAAGTGATAAGAGTTCTTGCAGAAACTGATATTTTTTAAATTTGAACCTTCAAATGCTCTATTCGAAGAAATGAAATTTAAATAATGTATTTAATTTATAAGTGTACATTGGTATTCGGGATATTCAACTTTCCTTAAATTCAATATTATTGTTCGAAGATTCAAGTTTCCTAAGTATAAATTTGTGAAAAAGCCCTCATCACTTACCTTCTCTCAAAGAGAAATTTAAATTCACCTCACTGAAATTCCGACAGATTTCTGAATTTTAACGGGATTCAACTGGCATTTTTTTATAAGTTGCTCTGGCTTTGAAGTTATAAAAGAAAAAATTCCGCTGCGTCTGGCATATGCGCAGTAAAATATTATTAAGTACAAATACTCATATTTCCTCCAATATTCAACGTATTTACTTCAAATTTTAATACAATACTTCTATAATGTGTTGTCGAGTGTTCTCTAAGTTTCGTATAATTTAAATAAAAACTCAACATGTTATAAGCAAAAAACATGCAGGAAAATTTGGCTTTTTTTAAACAAACTATATCTTCCCTAATACCCATGATATTTTTACGAAATTGCATGTAAGCAATGAGCATGTTAAACATAACCATTGATAAAATTTGCAGATCATTATCAGCTTTCTGTGAAACGGGACGAGTCGAAATCCTCTTCCATCTTCAACACTTTCTGGTCGCCCCCCCAACTACCCTCGTGACCGAATCTTCACTGTAAAATGTGTATGATACTCGATTGAATGTCAAATAATTCTCCAGAACTTATTTCCAACCATCGTTTTCGAATTAATTGCAACTTTCTCGCACTTTACGAAATAGTCCTCAGTTTTTACGCACCTGTGTATATCGGGTGTTTTTAATTAAATAATCAATTAAAAATATTCCTTCAAAAAAAGAGAAAAATCTTCTAGAGAAAATTCTATATAATTTCTTCTTTTAGATAGAATGATTTATATTTTTTTATCATTATTTATAGAATATTGCTCAGACGAAGGATAATATTTATAAAAGAAAACAAATGTAATATTTATATTACTTCAGTACATAATGTTCTAAAACCAAACTGAATTCATTTAAGACAAATCGGTATCATCTGTAGAATTATCTGTCATTTGAGAGTCATAAAAGAATGACGCATAACTTTACTTCAAAGAAGAGAAAAATTTACCATATAACTACTCACAAAATGGCATCAAAACTTATTGCTAAATGGCGCTCATGTTTTTATCATAATCAAATCAAAAATCATATTTTCTATATAATGAACAAGTTTTGAATTTCTTTCATTTTCGAGACTTCAGGCATCACCGTCTCAATGCTGCCCATTACCCTGCCCCCTTATTCAAAGTCATCTTCTGGGCAACGAACAGGTCTTGTACACATCCAATTTTCAGCAAAATGCAAATTAGTGAGGTAAAGTATATTGACAATGCTGGGGAATAGTACCTTCCTTAACCCTGAACGCCGTAACTGCGGACGAGATTCTGCTCCGCTTTCCTGTTGGGAAATGAGCAAAACGGTTGTTGATTACTTTTCCGCCACTGCAACATCGGGGAAGATATACACAGTATCAAAGTTCTATCAATGTACTTGATGCCGTTAATCGCTTCTCCAGCATTTTGTCTTTAATTACTTGTCCAGTACGTCACCAGGACTTAACTTGCTCTGAAGGGATGCGTTCCTGACTAAGTAATATTTATAATCCCTTTATTAAATACACTTTCCCGAAAGCAGCAGTTCTTATAGAAGGGATACAGAGTTTCAAAAGAATTCAAACTTTATTAACAAAGAAATCAATAACTGCTGATATCCATCTGATGATTAAATAACGGAATCCGAACTTAGTAAATATTCAAGTAGCATTAGCATTACTATATACACAAAACAGATTTGCTTGGTTAAGGATTTTCAGTACTCACCGATGATGTAATCATAAACATCTTTGATGTGAGTCGTCGTATCAGGTGTATGCTTCTGTCCTATCATTGAAAGCAAGATAAGCGGCAGAAAATTCGATGTCGCATAAGGTGTTGGGTATGATGATTCAACTGTTATATTATAATCCATCGTTAACTGTCAAGAGATTTTTAAGGAAAGTAAATTTTCTTTTCAATATTATTATGTTATTAATTTACAGAAATAGAAAAGAGACTGTAATGATCTAATAGTTAATCAAAATTATCTAGAATTAATCAAATAAAAAATATGCGTTTTAATGAATACGTTTGTTCAATACGCCATTTATCTACATTCAATTATTAAAATTTTAAGTTAAAAAATTAAAAACTCTCCGATTTTGGGGAAAATAAGAATTACTTAAAAAATCCTTTTAGAAACCTTATTCCTGGTTTCTTAATCCTGGTTTCGTGCTATCATGACTGGAAATTCGTCGTTTAAAAAGCAATACCAACTTTCTCAATTTTTCAAAGTTTCAAAGAGGAAGAAAAAAAACTGAATTTTTCGCAACTAATAACATATGCTTCTTAATTTTTTGACATCTGGTAGGAAAATACGATATTATGTTCATACTAAAGGGTTGCGAAAAATTCGTTTTTTCTTCCTCTTTGAAAAATTGAGCTATATGGTGTTGATTGTTAAGTGTAGAATTTCAGTAGAAGCATTAGATAGACAGAAGAACATTTTCCAATTCTCCTGTCGAAAACGACTCTGCGAAAACCAATATTTTTTTCGTTGATGGTGTTGACAATGGTGGCATTTTTTATTATCTTCAATTACCTATAGATTTTCTTAAAAATAATTCATTTTATGTTGGGGGTTCCACTCATTAGCATCCTTATTATTTTTTTCTGTTTTGTAAAGTGCTTCACCGAATATAACTAATACTAAAGCCACGTACATGAAGGAGTGTAATTTCAGTACTAATTTTTAAAAAATCATAATCTCTTGTTTCTGCTTTTGCCATATTTATCTTTTATCGTAGGACTACGTTCCTACCATTGGGTATCAGGAAGGAATTTGATTCACACGCCAAAAGGCCACAAAAAACGTTGTATGGGAGATCCTCTATATCTCGGTAACTACATATGTTAAAATCATAACTAATGTCTTATTTTAGATATAAAGGGTAACAATAGAAGTTTACAAAAAAATGAAAATCGGAATTGTCGTTCAGCGACTACTGAGTCGCAAAATTGGGAAAAAATAAGCATGAATTGGTGACGTCACACGCATGAAGTGGGGGCGCACAATTGGCTGACGCTCTCTCTTGCCACGTTTTCGCGAGCGAGATTTCGTGATTGAGTTGAAAATTTTGTTTCGACAAATTTAATACAATAATGGCTCCAAATGTAAATTTAAAAAGAAGGGAACTCCAACGAGATGCCAAACGAGATATAGAGAAGTTGGGAAAAGAACTGTTGAAGCAGGAGAGGAAACGAAAGAAACAGCAAAATAAAGGAACGTTCGGCCTTACTTGCAAAAGACAGATGTAAACGATATTATGAGGATAAGAAACAAAAGAAAATGGCCGCAGAGGCAACGGCAGCTAATTTACAATTAAACGGAGGTGCTTCAACATCAACAGGTTCGTTCACAATGAGTTCAGGTTTGGGTTTGCCTCTTCCAAACTACATAGTAGAGTGTCTTCGAAAATGAATTTGGGAGGAAATCGATGAACATTGTACAAAACACTTTGTAAAACATTTTACAGAGAACGAATTTGGACATGTCTGCAATGTTTGCGATAGACTGTGGTTTCTCAAATACGTAACACCGGCGAGTAAAAATGAGAAGTTTTTTTCTGTGTCGAGAGAGGCAAAATAGAATCACGAGTAACTTCAAGGAACAAGAGTATCGCGAGTAACTTCGAGAAACATAAGAGTATAGCGAGTAACAAAGAGAAACCGAGAAACTTCGAGACATAAAAGAGACACGCGAGTGAAGTAATCCTACGCCTTTAACATCAGCGGCTGTTTGAAAAGACAGCCTCCCGTCATTTTTAATTCTGGTCAATGTTTCGCAAAGATACCTAGAAGGAGAAAATCAGGTGCTGATCAGTTGTTGCGATGGTGCACTACTGTATAATTTTTATACTGTCTATTGAAGGATTTCGTAATCAATTCATAAAATAAAATTTCCTTCGCCTACTGCATATTTCTAGATTTAAAACAGGAGTTATTGCAAAAGAAGAGGCAAATTTGATATTATTTTATGGTTGTTTAGTAATTGATGACTGAAAAAGCTTCGCAAAGTTACCCAGAAATAGAAAGTCAAGCGCTGATCAATTGCGGTGATGATGCACCATTGAATAATTTTTATACTGTTTATTGAAGAATTTATTAGTGAATTCATAGAACAGAATTTCCTTCGCCTATTGCATAGTACTAGATTTAAAACGGAAGTTATTACAAAAGGAATAGGCAAATTTTGCATTCTTTTCTTGGTTGTTTAGTAATAGATGTCTGAAAAGAGAATGCAGATATGGCGCTGAGTTTTATTCATTCTTCTGATGGTGTTTCTTTTAGTTGTTTACTAATGAAGACCTAAAAATACAAGGTCTCATCAGAGAAAGTTTTTTTTAGAACTGATATATGATGAGAATTTATTTAATTTCATATCTTGCTTCATGCTTTTAAAATTAATTTATCGAAGTATTCAATAATAATTTCATATTAAAGTAAGTACATTTTTCCGAAAATATTATTCAGCCGATAACACTTAACCGACACTTAAATTAAATTAGAGTTACCAGAAAAGAATTAGTTTAATCGGTTTCCATCCGCTTAAAACCTTTCAGGAGGAAATCTCGTAAGTCTTATTTTGTGATTTTAACATTCTCAAGACTTATTAATTTTTCAAATACATAAAAAAAACCTACTTTTATTTCTTTATAATTCACAAGCTAAAACAAATAATAATTAAGAAACTTCAACCTACTTTTATAATTCGTCATCTGAAACCTTAAAAATTCAACTGGAATGAAAATGCACTTGCGTGGGAAAACTAACTCCTACTTGTCTAACTAATGTAATTTTACGCACAGTGCTTCTTTCCAAGTCGTTTCAATTCAGATGCTTCCGTTTAAAATTTCCAAGCTGTTTTTAAGTTGAAAGTTCAGCTTTTCATCAAATGTGTTACTTATCTTAGTTTAAAACTTATCGCTGAACACATTTTGAAATATTCTTTCAAGCATCTCCCTTGCGAAGATATCGCATCTGTGAAAAATGCAAATGACGTCATTTGGAAATCGTAAACTATCAACTAAAATTATCTAGGTCACAAACTATCCGTTAATAAATTAAAAGTGAAAGTAAGTTAAGAAAAGCTTGGGAACCATTTCTCAACTCGTGATAAGTTCAAAGAAAAGAAAATGCTTGTAAATCCTTTTTGACGGAAAGTCGAAGTCGTCAGTCGAAGCAAAAATGAGGCTATTTTCTTTCTCATGGTTGAATAAGTTGAGAATTGTTGATTTTCTACTCTATTACTTTATAGAAGTTATCGAGTGTTGAGCATGGAATGAGAGACTTGCAGGAACGTTTTCTTATAAATTTAATCAAGTGCAAATGAGGGATGAGAGATTTACAATGTTTTTCATAAACTTCATTTAGTAGTAAGAATAAAAATATTCATACAAAACTTTAAAATTGGTATTTTTTCACAATTATGCTTTATCAGTAAAAAACTAGTATTTTCTGAGAAATGCGTTTTATCAGAACGATACTGGTATTTTTTAACAAGCACTTATTTCAAACATTTTAAAACACTTTTAATTACTATTATCAGGCAAGTTCACCTACATAATTCAGCCTGCTTTTAAAAAAACTCACAAAAAAGTATTATTTATTGAACCTTCTTATAAAAGGTATTTTTTTTAACAAATACTTATTTGAATAATTTTTTAATTTTAATATATATTTTTAATGATAGTTATTCAATGGAACTATTTTATTTACATAATAAAACAGTTTTAAAAATATTTCTAACTAATTTTTAACGACAAATATTCTATAAGACTCGAAATTATAGGTATTTTTCAGCTACCTCGTTCGTAATCAGTAAATTGTACTATTTTTGTGCGTTATTTTCATAACATTACTTTGTTTAAAAGTTTATGCTACATTAAATTTATTTTTACAATCTATATTTTTGATGATAAAATCATCTTTTAATTTCCACTTTTATTAGGCTTGCTAAGTAGCAACTTCAGATAATAGATCAGACCAGACAGTTCCAAAATACAAAAATTAACACTAATCCGCATACATTACTGTTATAAAATGTTGTGTGCCTGACCGGAAGCATAATTCCTTCTTTTTCTCCTTAGGCCCTCTCTCTTCGGGAGAAACGGGACTCGGTCAAGGCCTTGCGCAAAAGTTTTACTCAGAAGACTTTCTGCGCACGGCCTCGACTCGGTTAACCGTTAATGACATTACATACTGACAATGGCGTACCGAGGGTAAGTGGTGCTCGGGTCATACAATGATTTTTTCCTCCTCTTCCACCCCCTTTCATCATAAGAGGGTGGGAGAGGAGAAAAATCATTAACATGCGTAAACGGCACTTTGGACATGGTATTTTTCGGCTCCTTATTGCATTTGACTTTAAAAAGTGACACGAACATATTAACGTTTTAACAACATGGTCAGACGAGGCCGTGCGCAAAAAGTAAACAACAGACCTGAACATTGAATTCGTGACGTCACAGTCGAAAGCCTCTCCGTAGCTCTGTTGTTGATGTAGGAAACGTTTATTTCCAAGCGGAAACACAGCAGAAGCACAAGAATTTCGGCAGTTACTCATTACTGAATGAGTTTTTAAGATTGACGATCAATTAATATAAGTAGTTAGTGAAAATAGCACATTCAAAAAAACTTACATTTCATGCAAAAAGTTTTGATACAATTTTCAATTGCAAGAAGATCAGTTCAAAGCATGAATTTTGATAATGGATTATTCAGTGTTTTGAGAAAAAGTGTGAGAAACCGATGAAAATTTTTAAATTTCATTTTCATAAATTTCAAATTAAATTTTAATGTTAGAAACAGCTTTCCGCATCACCTGTAGAGGTGCTGTTTCAGGATGCACTGCCCCTTTTCAAAAATGTTATGAGAAGGCGGGTTCCCCAATAGGTCTATTTCCTTCAACTACAAAAGGATTAATATCCTAAAGTTGATAATTTTCGTTTCAAACTTTTAGCTCTAAGCTGGTAATTTTTAATTTTAGTATAATTATTTAAAAATATATTTGCTGAAATGGAAATACATTGCTTTACAATTAGGACAAAATTATTTATATATTCACATGAAACTTCAGGAGCAGAACTTAGCAATTCCATTTTTTCAAAAACCAGATGTTCCAATAGCTGCTTGTGGTTATTGGCTTTTAAAAATTTATCTTCAAATTCTTTACGAATTAATTTATTGAAAATTTGGTAACTTTACACCAATATTTCTAGTGTGTATTTAGTGTGCATTTATGCCATTTCAAGCCTCCTCATTCTAGAAATGATACATATTTACAAGCAGTGTCAATTTCATATTCTAAACCTTTTGTTGCAAGAAATCTTGATGCACAATGATCGCAATTTAATTTCTGACTAACTTTCTTAGCAACATACCCTGAAATATAAATGAATGCTTTCATTTCCTCTGGTGATATTTCAACACCAGTAGTTGTGTCGAAAACTTCATACAATTCTTCATCTACTTCAAATTCTACTGAAGTTGCCTCAAAAATTTCTAAAAATTTTATGTGAAACTCCCCTTTTCTTCTGAATGAAAATTTATCCAATCTACAACTTTTAACTTTTTTTCAGATTCAAATATTTGAAGGCATGAAACATTATAATTTCCTCCAGACATTTGTCGATACTGCCCAATTCTTGCCCCTAAACTATCAGTTTGAAATTTACCTAATAATATATATTTTGGGGTGTGCTCTTTGAAGATATGATTTACAATATCTATCAGTGATTTTGTGGTAAACTGAAGGGCAAATTGTGTCTCCTTAGACAATTTACCACCTTTACCTGGTAATCCTAGTTCTTTTCTTTTTTTAAATGGCAATGCAGATTTGTTTTTCCAGGATACAAGCCAATCATAAAATTTGTTCAGGAATACCATACTCATTTGATCTTTACTCCTAATTTTGTTACAAAAGGGATTTTGCAACCTACCTTTCGCAGAATTTTTAACGTTAACAATATTCCACTATTTTAAAAACTGATCGATAAATTCCTTAGTTCCCATGGTATCTTTGCCTTTCTCTCCAGTTCCATGAACTAAAGTAGAACTATTGCTTTCATGAAATATATTTAAGACTGAAGCTAACTAAATGGAAACCAAATTTAAAATCTCTTTACAGCAAGCATCAAGTGAAAGGATCTCACTAAATTTAAATTATAAATAATTAGTAAGAACTAAAATAATTTAGAAAATATTTCAATAAACTATTTTGAATTATTTCAATTCTCCATTTTATATGTTTTCAAAATTCACTTACTGTGTTTCTCAACAATTTCCTAGTGATTGCTTCCTAAAACTTATGAATTAACTTTCTTTAGTCAAAAATTGAATTTTTGAAAATTAAAAATTATGTATATGTTGCATAAGAAGAATAAAAATTTAACAAAGGCTTAAGTGGGGCATGGCACAAAAAAGTTTTGGAAACAATGAGTTAAACGGAATGGAAAAAAATCTATAGCTTAAGAAGTAAAAACATTTCCAATCGGATACATGCTACTTTACACTATCAGTATATCTGAAATAATCATTTATGAATTGCTTGTTTTATCTTTGATAATGAATAAGAAATTACTGCATTAGATTTATTTTATTTGTGCTTCAAAAGTACGGTAAAAATATAAGCCGTAAAATTTCGTTTTCCAATGCGGCGAGAAAAGCGACCCTTCGGTAAAAGAGTTGATTTCCTCCGTACTTTAGGCTTAAACCGCAGATCGACTTTAACACTAATTTGTACCCATAATTCTATAATAAAATTTTAAAGAAACGAATGAAATTTTTAGGCTCTAGTACTCAGACATGCATAAATGATTGACAAAAATATTATTATGAAATAAACGATAATGTAGAAATCTAAAATTAAAGCCTCAAAAGAGACTTGTCACCACGTGAGTTAAATAAGACAAAAACATTCCAAATGTGCAATTTATGCAATCAAAGTTAACATCAAGGTATATTTCTTCTATAAAACTGACATAAATGCCATAATCTTACTTCAATATTAGTTAATCCATTAAAATCCAGCGAAATTCTTTCAAAAAACACGCACTCTACATACGCAAACAACACGGAAAGGAGGCTTTACTCTGTGACGTCACAGTAGTCTAGATTTCTGAGTGTTACGGCCTGTAGAGGAAAGACTTTTGTGCACGGCCTCGGATCAGAGGAGCAGCATGGGTAAGTGAATTATGGTGGTAAGTGGTAATATACTTCTATAAGCTTTTATTCAACTTGACTGTCGTGTCCTCAAATCTTGAGATCGATTTCTTACCCCCTTCCAATCGAGCTACAGCTTTGAAATTTAGCACAATGGTAGGTTTCCGGTGACAATACAATATTATGCAAAAAATTGCAATCTATACCTATTTTAAACCTAACAAAATGATATTAAAATTTTAGCCCTATATTTGGGCGATAAAGTTTGGAAGATGGTAACCTCACGTTACGTAGGTTAAAGTGTTGTAACAACACCACAAAGCTAACAGAGAATACTCTATACTTCCGGCGCTTCACCGATGAATGACGTAATAGCTCGTGTTTCTACGCGTCTTGGGTTTACTTTCTATTAGAATTCGCCAACAATCATATTTTTTTTTACTTCGTGTGCGCCAAACGTTTCGCACTCAAAGAAAAACGAGAAAATTTTGTAGATCGATTCTCTTTCTTTCTATTACATTGTTGATAATAATTGTAAGTTATCACGTAATATATTACGGATTTATATTTCAAAAAGTTAATGCTATTAAATCATTTTTAAAATGTAATTGTACATATGTATATAGTAATTTTAATATGTGTTTTATATGGGAGAATTCAATAATTGAATTTGGTTTACTATGCCTAACATGTCGTGTGTATTCGTGTCAGCCGTCAATAAAAAGTAGAAAATTAAAACAAATAAGGTATACGTTTTTATTCAAAATGCACTTTAAATGAGAAAAGACGTTTACACATTATAATTTCGTCAAAATGACTGAAAAGTGAAAAATAATTATTTTTCGGATTACAATAAAATGCATGGTTCGAATAAAAGCGTGGGCGCCTTTACCTTTTAGGAATATTTCAATTGTTTAAGGAAATATACACAAAATATAAAGTGCTATATAAGGCGCCCACACTTTTATTCGAACTATGCATTTTATTGTAATCAGAAAAATTACGTTGTACTTTTGAGTTCATTTTGACAAAATTATAATGTGTAAACGTATTTTCTCATTTAAAATGCATTTTGAATAAAAGCTTATACCTTATTTTTTTATTTGTTTATTTTTGCCTCAGTCCTCATCTGCCTAGCAAGCTCAAATTACCCTAGGAGCCTGGTACTATTTTTACGCCCCCCTAATCATATTTTGCTTTAAAAACTGGCATAAATGCAGTAATGTTTTCTGTCCATGGCGCCCTTAAAACTGGCGTCTGTGTCATCTCACTTACTCACCGGTCGCTTTGCCGCTGCACACTGATTAGGATCATTCAAAAATTTGTGAAATTTAAACGAAACATCGCGTAGTAAAAAAACTAACTTCATTGGATGTTTGAGTGCATAATAAAACATAGGAAGTAAGCAGTCTACCTTAACCAGAAAAAGGAATATTTTCTTAATTTTAAAAGTGGTAAAAACACGTGAATAAAGGATATGTTGAAACAATAAATTGTTTTGAATTTGATTTGATAGCAATAAAAGTATTGTTGCAATATGAATTTAAAATATATTTTGAAACGCTAATTAGAGTTAGAGAAAAAACTGTACAACAACTAAATTGATATTATTAAAAAGATATATATATTACCTTTATTACCTTTTTTCTCTTTAAGGTGATGAAAAAATGATTTTCGCTGATCAATAAATATTTCAGAAGTTATTGGCGCAAAACTGCTAAAAAGAGCTTAATTTTTGTTAATTAATTAAATAAATAAAAATCTAATTCGAACTTCAAAATAGTTTTATGGTGTAAGCTCCCTCTTGTGCTAATCCATCACTGTGCCAAATTTGGTCGTCGTAAGTCCAAAGGTATGGGCGTGCATAAAGAACCAAAAAACGAACAAACACACACACATGCTTTTCTCTTTTATGTATTTAGATATTTAGTAAGATATTTTGGAATCATTAATATTTCAAACAACAACAACAAAAAACTTCCGCTCTTCTGCGACTAAAATTGAGTTATGGAGCTTTGAATCTTTTTATTTTATAAAATTGATTATTTAAATCAACGTTCACCTCGAGAAAATACCTTGAGTTAATTGGCCGATCCTCCTAGAGGCGGCTATATAAATGGCCTAAAATAGTGAGCTTCATAGCTCGGCCAATTTTAGTCGCAGAAGGGTGGAACTTTCTTTATTTCAAATTTTAGAGTGGCAAGATTATTTTAGTAAATGTGACTAATATGGCCGGTGGACTGTCCAAAACTTCTGATATCAAAATTTTTCAGCACACCATGTATTGACTCAGATAAACTTAATTAATAATTCTTTACGTCATTTAAAGCATTTTTCCAATTGAATGCGTATATCGATCTCTAACGATTTAGAAATAAGTTATTGGGCCACGATTAGAATACGAAGACAGACTTTCATAGACTATAATAATCTTTAATAGACTATAAATCTTTAATAGACTAATCAACAGTAATCCCTTTGTAAGCCATTTTTCTTTAAAGTGATGAATGCATGAATTGCAATAGGCAAACGTTAATAAATTCTGATACTTCTTTTTTCACTGAGAAGAGAAAAAATTAAATTTAAGTTGTCAAAAGGAGTGTAAAAGCCCATAACTATATTTAGGTGATTTAGATTATGCTTGTCAATGCTATATTTACGCGGCGAACGCAAAATACACAGCGATAATTTAATTTTGGAATACTCTTTGCATTTTGTAAGGAAAAAAAGAACGTGGAATCATACACAGAGTAAGACAAAGTGGAGTTATATAGTTAATATCGCTCTCAGATACGTTTGCTATGTGGCTGTGACGTTATGTTATTATTCCATTGGCATTAGTTTCACATATGACTACGAGCATGTATGCCACTTATACACTGGTATGCAAAAATTAAGGACTATTTCGTAAAATGCGAGAAATTTGCAATTAATACGAAAACTTATACACACTCATATTTCCTCAAATATTCGACGTATTCAAATTTGAATAGAATATTTCTAAAACATATTGTCGAGTGTTTTGCAAATTTCGTATAATGTGAATAAAAACTCTCCATGTTATAAGCAAAAAACTTGCTGAAGAATTTTGGATTTTTTAAAGAATCCTTTATAATTTTGCGAATTTTTGTGGTCTGTTTACGAAAATGCATGTAAATATTATGCACATTAAACCATAACCAATGATAAAAGTTATATGTCGTTATCAGCTTTCTGTGAAACAGGATGGGTAAAACTCCATTTTCGCCTTCATCCTTTTCTGGGGGTCTCCCTAATTGCCCTCGTGACCGAATCTTCATTGTAATATGTGTATGATACTCGATTGAATGCCAAACGATTCTCCAGAACTGATTTCGAACCATAGTTTTCTTATTAATTGCAAATTTCTCGCATTTTACGAAATGGCCCTTAATTTTTGCATGCCAGCATATTACAGCAATGTGAAAGCAACTTGAAACAAAAAATGGCAAAAAGGTATTTTTCACATAATTTTAATACATCACACAAATACATTTTAAACCAAAGCATGTATTTTGCTTGATAATCATTCAATAAAAACTGAATTCATGTCGTTATCGGCTTCGCACCGAATGTCTTCCTTAATGATATCAGATCCCTTTTCAGCCACCATCATAGTTGGTACGTTGGTATTGCCACTTGGAACATTTGGCATGACTGATGCATCAACCACTCTTAAATGGCTGATCGTCTTCACACTGTAAAAATTGACGAATATCAGAATAATTGATAATAATGTAGTAATAATAATAAAAAGATAAACAGTTATGCAACACGGCACCAGCAGAATTTTGAGATATCGCTATTTTTGCAAAGTAATACAGACAAAAATTCTTATACTGCATTTTCCAAAAAGCAATTACTAACTTACGAACAGTCTGCTGTGCAATAGACTGCAGTTGGCCAAACGACTTTATTTCTTGGCATCACAAGAATCCACCGAGTTGGATCGGTGATCGAATCCGCGAGCTTCGTCATGTGAGGCCCGCATCCTAATTACCACACTATTCGAAACAGAAAAGAAAATATTTTTAATAAAATAACTTTCAGCTCACCGTAGCTTCGGATCTACGACAGTAGTGGGATCTCTTGGATTTCCCATTTTAGCAGTTCCTATCTGGTGATTCAGAGTGATCACTATAGAAAGCGCCATGCAACGGAAGTACTTGTCATCGTCATCCACGAAACGTTCACAACCAGGATATACAGTAGTGAAAATCTTTGAACCAATCTTTTTCATTGCTTCACTTTCGCCAATTGCTTTGCACTTCTTCATTCCTGCAAGACGATAACATAAAAAAATAAAGTCCAATCAAAAGGATGTTATAATACAATAAAGCTTAGATTAACCGTCAGTTTCTGTTATCCGTAATCATCTAAAGAAACAATTTTATCCTCTAGCAAACAAAATTGCAATACATTTCTAAACGTGCATTACTATTCTTTTGAAGTTTATATTGATTGTTTTGTAAAATTAAATACAATATGTATTGCTTAGAAACGGATTCGGAAATCCTCCGCGCTTTTGCGCAAGCGCAGGGTGGAGTTATTTTCATGAAAATAGGGGGAAAGTGAAGAATGGAAGAGTGATGTTTACATTTTACTGAACGTAATCTAACAAAGAACTTCGGAAATGCGCTCTTATAACTCATTTCCTGACACCCCTTTCCGGTGTAAAATCGTCCAAATGTGCTAGTCTCGGAATCAGTTGCTGAACAGTATGTATTATTCACTTTGAAAGGATTTTATTTTTATTTTCGTCTAAACCAGCAGCAAAATTACGTTAAACTGAAATCTCTTAATACATATATTTCAATCTTTACATATGTATTAAGCGATTTCTGTTATCCGTCTATTCAATTATACGTCACAGCCCTAGTCCGGACGGTAACGGTTAATCGAAGTTTCAGTATACTGAAGTTTTTTGACATTTATTAATTAGAACTTTTTGTGAATGCGGGGATGACAGCCTTTGTAAGCTACATATCAATCAATCAAAGTTATAATAATTTGATATGTCACGTATAGTTAATCAACAAAACAAAATATAAAGCAAGATCGTGCATTTGATTTTAGTGGAACTACAAAGTGCAGCTTACTTTAAAATGACGCTTCTTAAATTGTTGGTAACGGCCCAAATGCGTCGCGAAAATTTTCGCATGCCATTTTGTCATATTTTTCAATATTAAAAGGCAAAAAGTATACATATATATAAAGATTTCATTAAAACTTATCAAAAACTGCGTCTTTTGATTTGAATGTCTTTTTAGTTACCATTCATTGATGTTTTAGTTTCGTATTTATTTTCTCTCTTTGCAAGCGCAGAATAGTTTTCGTGCTGAAAATTTTTTTCACCACATCTATTGCTAAACTTTGAATCTCGACATTTCTCTTTTTAAAATAGTAA
Organism: Araneus ventricosus; assembly: GCA_013235015.1. NCBI lineage: Eukaryota > Metazoa > Arthropoda > Arachnida > Araneae > Araneidae > Araneus > Araneus ventricosus. Next base: position 31,615 of record BGPR01014745.1, read on the forward strand.
TTTTTGTGTGCTTTCTATATTTATTCCGATTCTTTTCAAGACCGAAAAATCGATGTGAAAGAAAGTTAATTTAGACAATCGCACAAAAAAGTAAAACAGATTCAAAGAAAATTTTAAAAAGTACTTCTTATTGTTCCAGAGGGGAGGCGTATAAATGCCATATCTGCAGATTCTTGGTATGTTTATTTCACTTTTTAGAGATAAATATGAAGAAAGGGGAGGCAATAAAGGTACTTTGCCAGGGAGCCATTTAATCTTGCTACGATTTGATTCGCAATTATGATATGACTTGAATATTTTTTTTTCGCATCAGTCTTCAGCTCAAACACATCAGTTCTCCGCACATTTTAAAATCAAACACACTGAAAAAATAAGCAGAATATCGTCATTGTTATATCAAAATGTGATATGTCAAATTTGTCTAAATATTTTATTGATGTAAAACACTTGCATAGGTTAGATACATCTGCTTTCAAATTGTTTTATGTTATCACAAAATTCCATATGTCACTAGTGGTTCCAGTTGTTACATCAAAATTTTATATTGTCACTTAACAAGCAATACCACCTATCTCATTTTTTTTTTTTGAAATTTCGAAGAGAAAGAATGAAATTAATTTTTCCCAACAAATAACGGATATTTCTGAATTTTTTCAAAATTTGTTATAAGCACGAGACCACATGTTCTAACCAAATGTGAATTTTTTTTAAATATTCGTTATTGGTTGCAAAAAATTCATTTCAATCCACCTCCCTGAAATTCCAAAAAATTGAGATAGGTGGTGTTGCTTGTTAAACGACTATATGATTTGCTATGCATGGTTTTTGCATGCTTATGTATGGATACGACATTTTTATATAACTGCGACGACATGATAGATTTTACCTTCTACAATAACTTCCAAGTCATCGGGATGTGAGAAATATTTGGGATCGATAACAGGCGAATCATAAGGATCGGCAGAACGCAGGGTAACCACGCCTCTCCCTTTCGGGTGCAATATCTGAGACAGGCAGAAGTACAAGGGTTTTTCTTTGTATGGTCCGAAAATTGCTTCGAAGTACTGAAAATCAAAGGCTCGTTAAGAAATCATTTGCGTCTTTCCCTGAAGAATTAGCATGTTAAATACTAGAAAATAAAGCCACTAATTTATCATATCAATTGCATATAAAAAAATTCATAGAAGGAATGAGCAGCTTAAGTGTATTCAAAAAAAAAGTCCTAGAACCAGCTTGAAAAGCTAAAGTATGTTTGGCTTTTCTTGTTGGTTCTAGGTGTTGTATAGAAATTTTTTTGCGATTCCAAAAGAGAACTCGACTTGCGTTATACAATACATTTCACGAGTTTTCGGTGTATGATCCTTTTGAGATAATCAGCCCATTAGTCTAAATCATATCATCAATTAATTTAAACATATGAGAGGCTATGTAGATATAAACTAATTATACACTTCAAATTATTCGGGTTGTTATATATGAATGGTATAAGTAGTTGGTCTCAGGTTTATCACAGCAGAAAGACAATTATACTAAATTATTTCAGATTTATATTGTCGTGTTGATAATTTTTAGAAATTCCATTTACAATAAATTTATAATATTTTTAATTTAAACACAGGTTCAATACGAAGTATCCAGCTGCCTCAAATCAACTCCAGAATGCTAAATAACTGATTTCAACACATTTAATTGGATGTATGAAAACATTTATTATAATGATTATATGGATAAAATCTTAACATTAACAATCGCACAGCGCTGAGATTATTATGTGATTATTATGTGATTTCATTCCAAATCTAGTATTTAACCACTTGTACTCGATAATGCAGACCATAATATACTCATAATGGTATTAAACCCATTCCAAACAACATTCGTAAGATAACAGCATATAAATATTAAATAACAGCATATAAATTACATATAAATATTTGAATATTTGCACATCAGAATTCTTCATAAAGTTCCTCTTCCACAACTTTTTACTTTCTTAAAAATGATTGGTTTTTGCTATTTTATCTGCATTTTTACTACCATGTTTTAAGTTGTTTTCTCCCAAAGACCTGTTTTTTACAATCTTCACAATTTTAAAAGTCATGACGTTTTTAAACAATCTCTTAAACTAATATTTGATCTCCCACCATACATTTGGCGCAGCATAATCAACAATGGTTTTTGCGCCAGTAAACTCCATCAGATCAAATCAAATCAAGCACATCAGAAGTAATAAGTGAAAGCTACATAAGAAGTTTAATTTACTCTTTATGCCACTAAAAACTCAATACTCATGGGAAATTTCTGAAAAAAAATAATTTAAACTCAAAACAAGAATTTACTTATTTCGATGCAACAGCTCGTTGCCACAGGCTGTCGTGCTCGACTTTAAAGGACATTATAACGAAATTACGAAACAGAGGACTCTCACCGGGGAGGCACTTTCAGAACAGGTAGGCCGTTGACTTCGTTGTTGGGGTCACGGCATCCGCTACGTCTGGCAGAGGTAGGAGTTTCCAGAATAGAGGGAAAGAGTTGTGGGCAGAAACATCAATTGGTGTGGTCGCGTACCGATGGCTTCGGATTTCCTTTCCGTAGGGATCCGCAAGGTGAGTACTGTTCTACCGCCAGGAGAAAAACCCTGAGAAGGGTTACCTCAAACTGACGAGCCGAAGAAAGAAGGGATACGGATATAAAATCAACCGCAACATTTGGCAACTTAAGCGCACTTCCGTTAGACAAGGAATTCGTTTTCGAACGAAGTACAAAGCGAAATGAGACTTCCGCCGGTTCTATCTACGACAAATGAAATAAAGCCCTTTCCTTCACCCTCAAAATGCAGTAGAATATTCAGTTTTCATAAAGACCGCCACCAGAATGTCTGATGTCTAGGGTTTTTCACGTGGCGGTAGGACAGTAGCATAATCTGCACAGTAGAGTCTCGATTGTTCGAGTTTTCCATAAATCCGAATTAGTGAAAAAAAATCGGTTTAGCTCCAAAATAATGACCAACACATACGCAACTCGTGAAAGAATTACTACATTACTACATCTGGGTTTCATTGTTGTTCGACAGGTTATATGTCCACTGCGCACTACCACCCCCCCCCCCCCTCCCAAAGAAAACGGGATATATATAAGATCGATATATAGGAACAATGTGTTTAAACAGAAAACAATTGGCAATTATTTTAACATATAATTAACCTGTTGCTATCAGCAGTTATGTTATAATTGTCAGTACATTTTTCCTTTAAATATATTACACTGAAATTTAAAAATTGCTTTTATTTCCATTTATTTATTTATTAAATTTTATGGTTTCGATAATTCGAGTTTTCGATAGTTCGAGGTAGGCCCGGTCCCGTCCACCTCGAATTATCGAGACTCTACTGTCTCTCAGATTTTTTTTTTAATTTTCTTCTATTTTCGATAGTTTTTTTCACTTTACTTTTTAAACTTTTATTTTCGGTTAAAATACGGCCAATTTGAGCTTTCGTTTTCATTATTTTTTTCGCTGATTTTTCTTAGTCTCCTCTTTTGTCTTTTCAAGTCCTTTTCCAAGAAATCTAATTATTTCCAGTAGTAATGCATTTCCTTTTTGAGTTTTAAAGCAGGATGAGCAAGTGTTTTCAGTTGTAGATGTAGTAAATGGCCTCGTAGCTGACGTTTCACGTGCATCTTTAGGACTCAGACATTTTAATCTGATTTTTGCTTCCTGTAAAATACTTCTTTTCCTTTTCCTCTCATTTCTACTTGAGACATCTTCCCCATTATTTTGCAATGGTAAGTTAACACTCGAAACTGCATCAGCAGGAATGGCGCTAGAGTATTCCCGACAAGGGGGCACGGCCTGCTGTACGGGGAGAACGAGTGTAATGAAATTGGTCTCAAATTTTTGTCAGATTATTATTTATCAACTACAGTTTAATACCGCGGAAAAATATTTTCCCCGATGGGAGGGCACAGCATCTTCGACGGGGAAAAATTTTTCCCCCTCTGGCGACACCCCTGTGCATCAGATTTTAAAATTTTCTTTTAATTTAAACCAAGTAGACGATTCTTCATGTCACTTGCCCTGAAGTGATCACTGCATATCCTAGCATATTTTACATTTATATGTTCTTACCTTTAACATTTCGAGATCCAAAGTTTATTCAGATTCGGACATACTGGAAACACATGATATATTACACCATTGTCTTTTGTTTTCCTGTAATAATTGAACACGTAGCGACAACACAAGTAGACATACTTGCAAGAGATGCAAGATTTCCATAATATTTCACCAAAATAACAAGTAACACTCAGAATAAAAGAATCTCCAGTGGACGCTCTCGGACCCCACAATGTTTCTGTAAGCCTAGCCACGTCAAAACTGGTTTCCTCCCCTCTTGTCGGCAATTCGGAAATTTCAAAAGTATGAGCCAGCCCTTATACTTCTCTGGCCCTGGGTAGCCCGAAAAAGGCCTGCATCGAGGTAGGGGGGTAAGCATGCGTAACTCATTGGAGCCTCTCACCATTCGGGACAGTTAATTTGTCCACCCCGTTGTTGGGTCGCGTGCCGTGCAGGAGGTGTCAAGATGAAGGGCAGTGATCCTTTTTTCTTTTAAAATGTCAAGTCCACTGATGCCGCTTGCATCGTGGCTGGTCTATTCTCTGCCGTTCGGTTCATTATTTTTTTATTCGGCTTATCGAAGCCATTTCATCAAAGCAAAATGTCGAATTTTGGCGAGATTGAGATTTTATATTCGTTGTTGGCGATCACATTTTACCGCCAATAAAGTTTTTGTTTATCTCCAAAGCGTGCAAAAGATTCCAAGATAGCTATCATTCGGTAGTTCATTCACCTCTGTAGACGGAATTCTGAGAAAAGTATTAGTTTTTGAGACAAACAAAATTCCTTTCTGGAAAAACATGATCGAAGCTAAGATGGCTGCTTTGCAGAAGAAGGAGTAAAAATGTCTCCTCTCAATGAAATATTCAGAAATCTTCTTTTTAAATTACATTGAAAATATCTGGTTTTTTAGATTTTGGGGAAAATATAGAAGTAAAAAAAAAGGCATTTAAATATTTTGTAATATGTTGCAGCAATACAACAATAGGTCCTTTTACAAGATCTTACTGTGCGTTAAGAAATTACACGACCACTAATGAATTGGTGCATTTCTGAAAAAAAGGCATGATATGCAAATTTTCAGCGTGTGCATTTAAAATTGATTGTGAAACACTTTCTGTATTAAATACAAAAAATTAAAAAATTAACTTAAATTCTATTAAAATCTACTCATTTTTCTTAAATTTTAATAAGGTGTCTTCTAAGAAATTATAAGGCCACCTAAAAAAGCAGCGTACTATAAATCACATCAGAATCATTATAAAAACATGTGTTAATATTTAGTGAAAGCATTACCTGAGAAGCAAAGGTGCGGATTTTGATAATGTTATCTACTTTTCATTTGAAGGAGCCGCGGAGTAAAGAGTTATCTGAGTGCGAAGTGAGAAACATTTTATTTTATTAGTGTGCTGGTAAAAAGAGAAATAGCTAAGTTAATGAAATGCTCTAAAACTGCCATTCAGAAAGTCATAATTAGAAAAAATGATTGAAACAAAATAAAAAGATTTGGAAGAAAAAGGATTTTGTCAGCACGGTACGATCAACAAATTTTTCGGCTTTCAACTAAAAAACATCTTATGACTCATGAAATTTCGAAATGCTTCAGTAAAAAAACTTCACATGTAACATTGTGGAACAATCTTAAATCAAATAGAAATACAAAACTTATGAAGATGAAGAAGACTCCACAGTTATGAAACATCATAGAGAAGTAAGAATAGAACGATGAGCGGAAACTAATTATATTTTCTGATGAAAAGAAATTTAAATTTGACTGTCCCGATGGTTACAAACACTATTGGCATGATTTGAGGAAGAGCCAAAAGAATGCTTCAGACGACAAATGGGAGGAGGATCTGTAATTGTTTGGAGACCCTGTGCTCATGATGGATTGTGCGATTTACAGCGGATTTCGAGACATATGTGCTCTGCACAGTAACACGATATGCTATATAATAATCTGATACCATTTAGGTATTTACTAGTTGGTGCTAACTTGATTTTTCAGCAATACAATGCTTCTTGCCATTCATCTAAACCCACACAGGAATAGTGTAAAAAAGAAAAAAAGTTAATGTTTTGCCATGACCAAGTGGAGGTCCAGACTGGAACACTATGAAAAACCTTTGAGGAATATCACGCCTTAAAGTTTATGCTACAAATAAACAGTTTTCATTCGCCAATGAACTGGAAGCATCCGTTGTAGAAGCACGGTACAATATTTCTGAAATTTAACTTAACCACCTAGTCATTTCAATGAAAAACAGCGTTTGAGGTTATCAGAAAAATGGAGAATCAATATCTTATTAATTTTCACACTTTTTTGGGCTTTTAGACAAGTGGTCTTATAATTTGAGTTATAATGTATTTTTAAATTACTTCTAATATTTTTGTTAACTTAATCATTTATTGCATTATTCAAAATTCTTGAAATTTAATGAAAATAAATATATTTTTATTTCATGTGCTTGAATTATAATTAAAACCTTTATTTATTTCATAATTTCCAAAATTAAAGGGGCTTTATAGTTTCTTAACCGACTGTGAAAGGAAAAAGAATTATCCTTATGATCTAGCTTGTTTCTACACACCCAAAGTAGTTGAATGTTATATACTTGAGAGGCAAATAGCCTAATGTTGTATACTCTTACTCTGTCAAACAGCACTTTACCATATATTTGTACAACATA
>BGPR01014746.1:0-10308 GCA_013235015.1 Araneus ventricosus
TTGCGTTGATACTCACGCGCGTTCCAACAAATAATAAATATATTTTTGTGTGTGGATATCGTTGCCGAATAATTAAGAGTAAAATTTTCATAATAAATAAAGACAGACTAATAAAGCCTGAAATACTCTCGTCCAAAAATGTTTCGAACTAGAAGTTCGAATTTCCTTCGTATTCTAATTATTTTCTACTATTAAATCTTGAGTTCGATTGATTCTCAAACTCCCTCAGTTAGCGCAACGCTTACATAATCAAAATGTCATTTAATAAATAATAACTGATAATTAAATTCTGAAAAATATAAATTATGTATTGTCTCAGAGAGCACACAAATCTACAAAATTTCAAAATTCTTGAATATCAGTAAAAAGTGAAATTTTGATTACAAAATTATATATTTGTAAACATGAAAGTATTGGCATCGAGAATGCTGAAATGTACAAAATTTTAAATAAAAAATATTGAGAAAGGAAATGATGAGAAAATGAAATGAAGCTTTTTATTTGTACAATTGTATGAAAGTCTTGTTAAGAATAGTTTGGTACAAATTAATGCTGACACGTCAGAGTATTAGCACTATCAAAGTCCTGAAAGTGTCGATGCACTGATTGGCGCACATCAAGGTACTCATCTACCATACTCTAATTGATTTTGATGAGGATTTCATTGCAAGACATCCAGACTCTGTTGCAAATGTTTCTGAAACATCTGTCATCTTCGAAAGGGTACACCAATCCTCTGCTGGATGCTTCCAAGCCTTTATTGATGTTGGCGGCGGCAAATTTGAGTGTTTACTGTAATTTTAATCTAAATAAAAATCTTTTTTACATTTCCTCAGCACTTCCTGTTCTAAAGCTTTCACTTTTCATTTCTGACCCCACCTTGCTATACAAAAAATTCTTCTTTATGTGTATTTTACTTTTCCTCTAAGTCTCGTTTAATGCTGGATATAAGATTGACATAATTTTAGAGTAAGTCACCAACATCCATTCCATCCATCACATTGCCATTATATCAGTGTTGTAGACGCTGTATATAGTAGCATTTGCGAATGTGCTCATTAACGTCTAATCAATCATCGTAAATCTGCGACAAGTGGGTTTTGGTAGTGATTAGAGTAGAATTGACTGTCGTAAATAATATTTGGCAAGCGGATCGAAAAATATAAAGTTTGTTTATCTGGGCATAAAAATTATGGGTATTTCAGAGTCTTATATACAAATGTAGATAATACATATAGATAAATATCTTGGTGTAGTCGCAAATTAAGCAGTGCCGGAAAGCTCTAACCTGGGTGATATAAATCACATTTTTATAAGGCAGTTCTTTACAATTTTTCTTATTTATTTTTGTAAGAAAAAGCAGAACCGTAATGGCATTCCGGCTCCACTACACTCCTACTTATATAAATCTAAAAGAAGTTTTGTCGAATTAGTTAACATAACAATGAAATAAGAACTTACATCAAAAGGCATTGAAGTTCTTTATTTACACAGATATTTCTTTAATTTTTATGAAAATGTACTGAAAAAAAATCTAAATCAGTTTGCTGAATTTGAATAAAAGATTAATTAAACAAATGAACTAAAATGAAAATATCACCAATTAAAATTGAGGAAATTAAATACCTTTCGATTGCAGAAAGTCGTTATATTTCAGTAAAGTAACAAATTCATAGTTATCTACAAAACATTTATTTGATAGAAATTTTTTTTATTTGTATAAACATAGGTATATTATGTATTCAAGAAAAATATAATTTCCACGACTTTCATAGTACATTTTTGTTTAACACAACAGAACATATCTCTAATAAAACACATAATGTAGAAGTACATATTTTATCTAACAGCACGTCGAATTTCGCCAAATATAATTTTTAGTAGTAGATTTTCCATCTATAACTGTTTTCAATTTATAAATTTAAATTTCCTAATTCAAAATTTATTATGTATTATTTCTTCATTAAATTTAGTTGTCTAGCTTTCATAAACAGTTAAATATTTCAGCATGATTGAGATATAGACTTTTGACAGAAAGATTTTTCGAATCTTAGTATATTAAATAAACTTTTTCAAAATATTTTTTTAAAATTATTAATTATTTTTATTTACGAATTTTTTATGCGATTTTATGAAAAAAAAATAGTGTTCTTTTAGTGAATGAAAACATTTTTGAGAACTATTTAATTGTTTCCTATATATAGTAAAAAAAATTTATTTAAACTTCTAATCGCACAATTTTCCAAAACGCTATAACTCTCGAAATGCTAATCAGAACTCCACACAACATTCGAATTGGGCTGATTTCATGTCGATGAGTCGACTAAGTGAAAAACAATTGCTAGCGGTAATGGAAAAAATTCGAGATAGCAGTTAATTAAATCTGTTAATGAGTTCGTGGATCCAAATAAACCTGTACCTAAAAGTTCCACACAAACAACTGATTGATTTGGGCACTCTGTTATACAAGAGAACAGAAACATGCGGCTGAGCTCGCCTTAAATAAGAAAAATCGCACGAGTGACCGGTCGTGACTTCCTGACACGGTTTTCCATAACCCAATAGATGGAAGGAACCTCTCGTGGCCGTGAGCTTAATTGGCGGTTAAAAAAACTACCAGCATTATAAATGCCGGCTTTTTAAACAGTCGTCGATCGAGGAAGAAGGCCATTTAGCAATTGAATACAGTAATTATATAAAAATATTTTATTTAAAAAAAGTGGTAAATTAAATATTATTTTTAAATGTGATTATAAAACATATTAATTCGAACGATCTCTAACAAAGTCAGTATATATCATATGTGATTTAATTATTTTAAAGGAATATTTTAACATAATTGCATGTTAAAAATGCTTTTGCAAATTCTTCACCTGAAGGATTGACTATTAAATATAAAATTCAAGTTCCTTTATGAAAACATAAATAAATTCTTAAATCTTTTCAAATTATCCCGTGTAAGCTTTTGTTCAATAGTTTAAAGGCAGTTTTGTTTACTAAATTTTTTTCTCTTATTTCAGAAATTAACTTAATATGATTGTAAGATCTATGTGACTCATATGGTTTTTTACTTCGTTACATACAAGTTGTCATACTTATCAACTGTGCCAACTTGGTGGCTGTGTATACGTACCCAGCGCCATCAAGCGATTATCGAGGGAATTGAAACAATATTAAATAGACACTTACTAATCTGGGAACATAGCCCTCGTGTTCCTTTAAAACGTGAGGTTAATATCCGGCTCGAAAAGTCGGAATATAAGAGGGCAGGGGATGACTGAGAGTCTACAGTATATTGTATCACAACATACAGAAAAGCTCCCACCGCAACGTCAAATTTGGTTTACTGTATTTCCTAAAATAATTTTCTATATTTATATTTCTTTGCATGTTCTGTATTTGGTTTATGAGACACACTAATAAGCATTCTAGTTAGAAAATTACTGTAACCAACTTAAAATTGGTTTTGCCTTAAATGTAAAGAGATAAAAAGAAGTCACCTGTTCTCTCGTTTATGTCTTAGAATTTTGCAAATCGGCGATTCTTCAAAATAGGATTTCACATTCCAGATTACATTACCCCTGAACTTATATAGGATTAATTTTAACAGATCGATAAAAAATATTTTTGTCTTATTCTATATATTGATCTTATGCGGAAGTACAATATTATAATAATAAAATAATATGTATTCAATTTAAAATATTAAAAAATAATTAAATGAATGCGATCTGTCAGAAGAATGATATACAGTGTGTCTCAAAGCAGTCAAACAAGCATTTACATTATACGATCAAAAGTATCTAGACACTTTCAGATTTACACATTTTTTTAAAAATTTCCCTAGAAAGGCTGGAGGAACTGCACTTGAACGTCGACCATGTGATGAATAGTCTTGAATTGATATTTTGCAATGAAGATTCAGTCACGAAAACCCTTAGGGGACCAAAAAGAAATTGATGAAAACGTAAAGGGATTTCGGTTCACCACGTTTCACAGGAAGGTGATACTGATTTAAAAATTTTATCAATTATTATGCTTACTACTCACATTGCTTACATGCAGTGATGTGGGGTGGGTAAATACCCAGTGGGTAGGTAAATATTTTTTGGGTATATACCCGGGTATTTACCCAAGGCCTGGGTAAATACCCAAAAACTGGGTATTTTGCGAAAAAAATGAAATTCGAATGTTGATTCACAATGAAACATACAGAGTTATATAAATACCTCCTAAAAAGTATTTGCAAAAAAAAGTATTTGTGAATGGTCATTTAAAATTAAACTTAAAATTTATAAATACCCAAAACTGGATATTTTGCAAGAAAAGTATTTGAGAATGGTGTGATTCAAAATGGAGCATTAAATTTATAAATACCCTTGCACTGAATATTTTGCGAACAAAAATTGCATTTGTGAATGGTGATTCAAAATAAAACATATAAAATTTAAAAATACCTCCAAACTGGATATTTTGAAAAAAAAAATGCATCCCCCGAATGTTGATTCAAAATGAAACATAAAAATTATAAATGCCCCAAAACTGGGCATTTTTTTTAAAAAAGAATTTTTGAATGATGCTTCAAAATGAAATAAAAAAAATAATATGTACCCCTAAACTGGGTATTTTGTATTTTAAAAAAAGTAGCTTTGAATAAATTATATAAACAAAAAACAATTGCTATCAGAATTCAGAATAAAGTATTCTAAAACTTAAATGGGATCGGGCGATAATTTAGTTTTTACGGTTTGAAACTTTGAACTTACAATAGAATCATTATTTTTAACGCCGTTTATGTTATACTAGCCGCCATCGGCGACCAGCTTGTTCGCCGGGAATATAATTTTAACTGACTCTCTTGTGTATAGTTTGATATTCACGGTTCCCATAACAAAATAATTTTAAACTTCAAATAGCGATAGAGATTTACCCCGCGTTCTTAATGTAGCCTTGCACTTGTTCTGTTCCTTGTCTATATGAAAGTCCCTAATGGAGTCAAGTAATTGTTCGTGTCAAGTTACATCTAATGGTAAGTAATCGAAGCGAATTTTAATTTAACAAATTTATTTCAATGTCGAAATACCGCGGCACGTTTTACGTCCAGCAGCATGTTAATTGGCTTAAAACATACTAATAAAATGAATTTAAACGTAGCAACCATAATCGTTCAGTTTACTGGATTATTTCTTGATATACTTACTATCTTGATTCTTTATATACTTATCAAATAAAAAAAGAAAAGAAAATCCAATAGAATATTATATTGGCCTTCAACAATGGAAGAGAAACACGCAATTGAATATTTGTTTAAACAATGAAAGCGGTTTGAATTTCATTGTAACAATGAATGACAAAAATATTTTTAAAAATTTATTAAAATTAGAGAAAAAATCAAATGAAAACTTAATTGTTATCATTGAAAAGACAAGTTTTTAAATTTTCAGATGGTGTAAAATTAATTTTTGTGTTGTACTATTTTCGGAAGTTATTAAGGAAAAACTCCAAAATTTCGTTTAATTTTTAATTAATTAAAATTTTTAAAAAACAACGGTTATGAGGTGCACATTCCCACCCTCCAAAGTATGTTTGTGCCAAATTTCGTTGCTCTAGCCCTAGCGGTCTGTCCTGTAGAGCGCCAAAACACACACATTCTCCTTTATTATTAGTAGAGACAGATAGTACCCGTGAATCTTGTGATCCATAATTTACTCACATTGCCATGCAGGAAATCAAACATTCTTGTTTTGATTTACTGAATAGTTAGTCATTTACTTCGCATATATTAATATTACTGTAAATTTTACGTTAAAAAGTAAAAAAAGGGGGAAAGTTACCTTCTTGGAGATTTTAATGTTAAGGATGATAAAAGTATCCAATGTAAGTGCTGTGTTGAGTACAAACTTGCCAATGTAAGCAAAATGGAGAAACAAAAAAAAATGTTTCAAAAGTCTTGGTGGATTAAAAAGGTTCTGAAAGGGATAAAATAGCTAATGAATTTTCTTTTATTCAGATTCCAACCATGACACTTACATCAAATTTAGAGTTTAAGATCATTTAAGTATTGATGTTCATGATCCAGATGAATCCCGTCTAACCAGGAAACTGAATGTGAGTGTGTATGTCTACTATATCGTCAAATAATACAACAGATTCAGCAACAAAAAATTCACATTTCTTGTTCCTGAAATCTTGTTGCAAAAATAACTTACCCTTGTTGAAAGTGATATAAGTGAATATTACTTTCAGAATAATTAACTTTTAAAAACTGAAACATCTGCTAACTTATCAGCAATGTCTGGTACTCTGTCTAATTAATCCATAAAGAATTATAAGCAATTATATCTTTCATTTTAGTTTCTATTATCAGCTCTTTATCATTTTAAAACCAAACTCAACATTTTCTTTTCTTAAATTTAGTTGAGTTTTAAAAAGGATTGATATTTAAGCCACTTATTTTATGTAAGATCCATGATATAGTATTTCGTTTTTGTTTTTTCTGATTCATTTTTTAGTTTTTATAGAATTTAAAAGGTTCATATATTACGAGCTTTCTTTTTTTAATCATATCTTAGGCTCAATATATATTCTCTATATATTTATAATATATAGAGACATCATATTTCATAGAAGTGTCTGTGTTTTACATGAATAGGGGTAATTCAAAAATAAATACCCAGGTAAATACCCATTTTGGGTATTTACCCGGGTATATACCTAGGGTATTTACCCTTAAAATTAAATACCTGGGTATTTTACATCACTGCTTACATGTATCTCTGTAATGTAACTCCATTTACAGAGTGCAGTGAACAAAAAAGATACAAAGAACAGAAGCCACAAACAGTGGATCATAAAAGTACTAAAAACGAATTAGAAAAAAAGTTGAATGCAGAGAATAAAAAAGTTCGAAACTATAAACCATAATAATAATTAAAATGTAAGCGTATAAATGATTTAAAACGAAAATACGCAATAACAAAAGCATTAAAAGACACATTAAGATTCCAAAAGTCAATGTCTCATACCGTCACATAATTATCATAAAAACACACAGACACACAATTTTATTTTCAAGTTAAAACATTAAATCAAAAAATCATTTTAAAAAAGCAAGGATTAAAAAGGGAAATATATACAAGAAGAAAATCCTAAAAAACACATTGGAGTTGGAAGAAAAATGCTCACGAGAAATAAAAATTAATTGCGGAGTACATAAATTAAACACAGACCCACACAACAACATCAAATAATGGTTGAACACAGAAATGTAGAAAGCATAAAAATCTTAAAAATTATGTACAATCGCGGAAAAAAAGGAACCATCCCGTATTATTATTCTGTCGTTCATCACGTATTAAAACAAAATGCACAAATTTTCTAGAAATGAGGTCTAGTTAAATCTTTAATGTTTAAAATTTCGATACGGGGGCATATACATATTTATAATAACACTAACTTCAAAATTTCCAACGGAAACACACATTTTTCTTAAAACATTTCGAAACTGCATAATCTGCATGTATGTCCTTATGCTGGAATACCAAGTTTCATCATCCCATCATTTTTTGTTTCGAAATTATAAGCAAATGAATTTTAAGTTTTTAATGTTAAAGTAAAATTTTGAATTTTTATTGATATCTTGAGAAATATTATTGCTATTGACCTAGTATTTTTTTATGTAGTAGTACAGTGTTTCTCAACCTTTCAGTATTTGCGACTCAATTTTCAATCATAATTTTCATCGCGCTCCCCCTTACAATATGTACAGTCGCGAAAAAAAAAGTATCCACACAGCATTATTCCGCCGCTAATCATTTTATCTTAAAACAAAAGGTACCAATTTTCAAGAAATAACGTCTTCTGATAGATTCCATGTCTAAATAGTTCAAAAGGAGTCGTCTACATATTTATGATGGCACTATAACTTGAAAATTTCCAATGGAAAAACATATTTTTCTTAAAATATCTAAAATCTGCCTAAAAGTGTATCCTGGAATACCAAGTTTCATCATCCCAGCATTTTTTGTTTTGGAATTATAAGCAAATTAAATTTTGCGTTTCTAATGTAAACTAAAATTTTGAATTTTTATTGATAACTTGAGAAATAATGTAACTATTTACCTAGAATTTTTTTTATGTAGTAGTATGAATTATTCTGCACATTTTACACTTTTACTTTTTATTTTAAAATAATTGTGAGTACATGAAATATTTTATCAAAATTGTTTTTAAAAATTTTTGAATAGCAACACTTATAAATTTTAATAGTAATCAAAACAGATGGCCATTTGACAAGTAACTTTTCCTTGAACTAATGACATTGCCCCTTTTTGCACAGTCAATTTAAGTTCTAAATCAAACTTCCAGCTAACCCAGTTCCTTTCCCCTTCTAATCTTGAAATAAAATGAATTTTCTCCATCTTAGGAATTGTTTATCACTTGAGATGAAGAGGAAACTAGGCCTAACAGTTCAAAGTAAAGTCCATCAATCAATTTAAAAAATGTTACTTTGTAGTACTCTACAGCGTAGTCGGAAGATGCCTGGACCCATAAACACTTGAGTTTATTATTTGCATCATACAGAAGTAAAGATTCGAAGTATTTAAATAATTTATTTAACAGCAAAATCAAAAATATACACAGACACAGAAAAGGAAAATTGGGAAACCAAGTTTGATCTACTTAAAATTGAAATTTTAAGCACCTGTAACAGTTATAATTACAGTTAACTTACTCACTATACAGAACGGAAAAGAAGAGGTATGAATTTATAAATTCAACAAATTGCAGGTGTGCCATTACAGGTGACACGCTGATGTGGTCACGTTCTTTGTGTATTACAAACTTTTAATTGCTGATATGAACATGACGGTGTAATTGCAAAATATGGCCTCTAACTTACTTAAAAGCATAAAAATTATGCACAGAATTATTATCTATTGTTGGGCTATCTACGAATGGCGAGGTGAAGGGAACAAAAACGCCACAAATATTCTTCCTTTATAAATAAAATAATAATATAAAACAAAATTCATACGAAGAAAAATATTTTTTGGAGCGGCAGGGCTGTTCCCATGAAGAGACTTTTCAGAAACTAAAGTCTCAAATAGTACTTTAGAAAATTTCGGCTTTTATGTTTTAAAAATAGGTTCATTTAAAGATTTAATAATATTTATATTGTTTTGAAGAATTTTTTCACGTTTCAGCGTCTTGTGAGGTATTTGTATTTATTCCCCAAAGCATAATTCATTAGAAAATATTTATAACTAAAATATTTGTGCCCGTCTAAGACGGGATTTTAGCTTGCCAACAATATCTCAGATCTGATTGCCAGTGCTTGAGAAATAAAAAAAGCATGAATAACAGAAATGACGAATCAATTGACACTAACTTTCGTTTTGCAGAATACATAAATATTCAATTCCAAAATAAAGTACGAAACACAAAGAATCTTTTTAACGAAAACGAAAGTAAAGATCTCCGAAAAGTGGAAAAATAAATTAATTCTAATTAATTAAATATTTGCGGTTTGAATTCTGTTTAGTGTCTCTTGGCTTTGTCTAGCCTTCCATCATGGAAATCTCTTTCTTGCTAACCTTCATTTCCTTGCAGTGGGATCTTTTCTATCCGTATTGTTTACCAACACTCAGAAACAACTTTCGTATTAGATATTCAATTCAAAAATTAAGTACGTAAAAGAAAGAAAATAGCGGATTCTCTTTCGAAGATAAGGGAAATTCACGTCGGCCATCCCCTGTTCCCTTTCGCCAATCTCCGAATTTTAAGAAACTGAAACCTCTCCCTGTAAGCCACTCTAAAGTCTCTTCCAGACTTGAATAAACGCGCCGAGAAGCAACAAACGTACATATATTCGTTCTCGTAGCCTGCGTGCGTGAGCAGCGCCACCTAGGATCTCGCATCGCACGTTTGTTTAGGTGTTTATCGTTCGCCGCCGCTCAGTGTATGCGACGAACGTGACTTCCAATCAAAATGAAATGAAAATCGTTTCAATTGCCTCATGTATTGTGTGAGTTTAAAGAAAAAGAAAACAAACTGGTTGATTACTATATTGCAACAAAGACGGAATGTCAGTACATTATTAAATGACCTACGATTTTAAGAATCATCAAGTCAATTTAAATATTTTGTCCGATATTTATTTATACAGCTTTTTGAGTTGGGTATTCTAGTAGGCTATTCTGACTTTCATTCCTCAATTGATACAAATTATGAAACTCAATGATGAGAACACTCAATTATGAAAATAATGAAACTCAATGATGAGAACACTCAATTATGAAAATAATG
>BGPR01014746.1:10318-38418 GCA_013235015.1 Araneus ventricosus
ATGAAACTCAATGATGAGAACACTCAATTATGAAAATAATGAAACTCAATGATGAGAACACTCAATTATGAAAATAATGTCGATGAAAAAAATTATACTAAATATAATGGAGAAATTTTGAATCAGTCACAATTTAAAAACAAATGCCATTATCATCTAATAAAAACTGACAAACATAATCATGTGTTAGGGGAAAAATTATTTTTTTTTTGTCAAATTAACTTTATATTAGCCTTTTAAGCATTAAAAATATCTATTTTTCAACCTGAACTTTAATGCTATTTCTATACATCACTATAGGACAACAAATGATTTATTTTTATCATTTGATACTGAATTAGATTTGCATACCCATTTTGATCTGAGTGGAATAAAATGAGTATAGAAAGCATGCATTTAAAAACTATCTCCATGCAAACACACATATATCAAATTACTTTTGAAACATTTTTTCTCAACAGCTGCAATGTGTAAATACAACAAACAAAACTTGAATAAACAATATTTTAACAAAACTATTTAAGTGAAAATCTAAAAGTAGGGGATTTTAAACCCTAGTATATTTTTTGTGAATTATAGTGTTATTGTAGAAGCTTTACCTTAAATTGTTCACCACAGAAATTGAAAACTTTTTCCACTTAGAATTTTAAAAATATATATATAAAGCTCTAATATTGTATTATGAATTTGGCTGAAAAAAATTTGTCTTTTTATACAATTTGTTTTATTTTTGTCTAGTACAATTAGTGTTTTAAAATACCCTGTGTATTTATCTGACTAAATATGCAAAATAGGTATTTATTTTTCAATTAAATAATAGCATTCTTAGAGCGCAGATTTTACAATTTTTCTTATTTATTTTTGTGAAAATAAGCAGCACGGCATTCCGGCTCCACTACATCTGTGCTTATATAAATATATAAAGTTTTGTCGAATAATTTAACATAACAATAAAAATATGAACTTACAGCAAAAGGCATTGAAGTTCTTCATTTTCACAGATATTTGTTTAATTTTTATGAAAATGTGATAACAGAAAATCTAAATCATTTGCTGAATGTGAATAAAAGATTAATTTAAAAAGAATTAAAACGAAAATATCAACAAAATTGAGGAAAATAAATACCTTTCGATAACAGAAAGTCGTTACATTTGAGAAAAGCAACAAATTGATAGTTATCTATAAAAAAATGTAATTGGTAGAAAAAAATTTTATAAAAAAATTTATACTATGTATGCAAGAAAAATATCATTTCCACGGTTTTCCCCTTACATTTTTATTTCACACAACAGAACATATCTCTAATGAAACACATAATGTAGAAGTACACATTGCATCCAACTGCACGCATTTCGCCAAATATAATTATTAGTAGTAGATTTTCTATCTACAACTGATTGCAATTTATAAATTTCGATTTTCTAATTCAAGATTAATTATGAATTATTTCTTCATTAAATTTAGTTGTCTAACTTTCATAAACATTTAAATATTTCAGCATGATTGAGAAATCGACTTTTGGCAGAATCATTTTTCGGATCCTAGTATATTAAATGTACTTTTTCAAAATATTTTCAAAAAATTATTAATTATGTTTATTTAGGAATTTTTTATGTGGTTTTTGTAAAAAAAATAGTGTTCTTTTAGTGAGTGAAAAAATTTTTGAAAAATATTTAATTGTTTCCTATATATCGTCAAAAGTTGATTTAAACTTCTAATCGCCATTTTCCAAAACGCAATAACTCTCGAAATGTTAATCAGAACTCCTCTCAACATTTGAATTGGAATGATTTCGTGTTGAGGAGTCGACTAAGCGAAAAACAATTGCTATGCGTAATGGAAAAATTTAGAGATAGCAGTTAATTAAATCTGTTAATGGATCCGAATAAACCTGAACCTAAAAGTTCCACACAAACAACTGATAGAATTCGCCACTCTGCTATACAAGAGAGCAGAAACCTGCGACTAAGCTCGCATTAAAAAAAACCGCATGAGTAGCCAGCCGTGGTTTTCTTACCCGGTCGAATGTAATCCGATAGCGGGTAGGAAATGCTCTTGGCCGTCATCTTAAATTAGCGATTAGCAAAAACCACGAGCATTATAAATGCCGGCTTTTTAAATAGTTGGATAATTACTGATGATCTCATTAAGGGCTTAGAAAACAGCAATTATATAAAATATTTTATTAAATAAAAAAGTGGTAAATTAAATATTATATATTAAATGTGATTATAAAACATATTTGATAATACTGAATTCGAACGATCTCTAACGAAGACAGTACATATCATATGAGATTTAATTATTTTACACGTAATATTTTAACATAATTGCATGCTAAAAATGCGTTTGCAAATTCTTTACCTGAAGGATTGACTGTTAAGCATAAAATTCAAGGTCGTTTATGAAATCGTATATAAGTAAATTCTTAGTTCTTTCAAATTGTCCCGTGTAAGCTTTTGGTCAATAGTTTAAAGGAAGTTTTGTTTACTAAATTTTTTTCTCTTATTTCAGAAATTAACTTAATATGATAGTATGATGAATATGACCCATATGGTTTTTTTACTTCGTTACATACAAGTTGTCATACTTATCAACTTTGCCATCTTGGTAGTGGTGTATACATACTCAGCGCCATCCAGCGATTATCGAGGGAATTGAAACAATATTAAATAGACACTTATTAATCTGGGAAAATAGCCCTCGTGCTGCTTTAAAACGTGAGGTTAATATCCGGCCCGAAACACCGGAATAAAAGAGGGGTAGGGGATGACTGATAGTCTACAGTATATTGTATCACAACTTTCAGGAAAGCTCCCACCGCAACGTCAACTTTGGTTTACTGTATTTCCTAAAATAATTTTCTATATTTATATTTTTTTGCATGTTCATTATTTGGTTTATGGGGCAGACAAATAAGCATTCTAGTTGGAAAATTACTGTGACCAACTTAAAATTGGTTTTACATTAAATGTAAAGAGCTAAAAAAAGTCACTTGTTCTCTCATTTATGTCTTAGAATTTTGCAAATCGGAGATTCTTCAAAATAAGATTTTACAATCCAGATTACGTTACTCCTGAACTATTATATGATTAATTTTAACAGATCCATAAAAAAATATTTTTTGTCTTATTCTATATATTGATCTTGTGCAGAAATACAATATTATAATTAATAAAATAATATGTATTTTATTTAATTTTTTTAAAAATACTTAAATGAATGCGATCTGTCAGAAGAATGATATACAGTGTGTCTGAAAACAGTCAAACAAGCATTTACATTATACGATCAAAAGTATCTAAACACTTTGAAACTTACGCATGTTTTAAAAAATTCTCTAGAAAGGCTGGAGGAACTGCACTTGAACGTGAATAATGATGATGAATAATCTTGAATTTATATTTTGCAATGAAGATTCTATCACGAAGACCCTTAGGAGACCGAAAAGAAATTGATGAAGATGTAAAGGGATTTCGGCTCACCACGTTTCAGAGAAAGCTGATAATGATTTAAAAATTTCATGAATGATTATGCTTACTACGCACATTGCTTACATTTATTTTTATTTATTTAATTAAAAAATAAAGCACACTACCAAGATAACTCCATTTACAGAGTGCAGTGAACAAAAAACAAACAAAGAATACAAGCCACAAAGAGTGAATCATAAAAGTACTAAACATGAATTAGAAAAAAAGTGGAATGCAGAGAATACAAAAGTTCAAAACTATAAACCATAATAATAATAAAAATGTAAGCGTATAAATGATTTAAAACGAAAATACGCAATAACAAAAGCATTAAAAGACACACTAAGATTCCAAAAGTCAATGTCTCATACCGTCACATAATTATCATAAAAACACATAGACACACAATTTTATTTTCAATTTAAAACATTAAATCAAAAAACCATTTTAAAAAAGCAAGGATTAAAAAGTGAAATATATACAAGCACAAAATCCTAAAAAACACATAGGAGCTGGAAGAAGAAAATGCTCACGAGAAATACAAATTAATTGCAGAGTACAAAAATTAAACACAGACCCACGCATAAACATCAAATAAAGGTTGAACACATAAGAACACAGAAACGTAGAACGCAAAAAAGTCTTAAAAATTATGTACTATCGCGGGAAAAAATGAGCCACCCCGCATTATTATTCCGTCGTTCATCATGTATTAAAGCAAAATGTACAAATTTTCTAGAAATGAGATCTAGTCAAAGGTTTAATGCTTAAATTTTCAATAAGGGGACATATACATATTTATAATAGCACTAACTTCAAAATTTCCAACGGAACACACGCATTTTTCTTAAACGTGAAACTGCACAAACCTTTATGCTGGAATACCAAGCTTCATCACCCCATCATTTTTTGTTTCGAAATTATAAGCAAATGAATTTTAAGTTTTTAATGTTAAAGTAAAATTTTGAATTTTTATTGATATCCTGAGAAATAATATTGCTATTCACCTAGAATTTTTTTATGTAGTAGTACAGTGTTTCTCAACATTTCAGCATTTGCGACCAATTTTCAATCATAATTTTCATCGCGCTCCCCCTTACAATATGTACAGTCGCGTTAAGAAAAGGATCCACACAACATTATTCCGCCGCTAATCATTTTACCTTAAAACAAAAGGTAACAATTTTCAGGAAATAACGTCGTCTAATAGATTCTATGTCTAAATAGTTCAAAAGGAGTAATCTACATATTTATAATTGCACTAACTTCAAACTTTCCAATGGAAACACATATTTTTCTTAAAATATCTCTAATCTGCATAAAAGTTTATGCTGGAATACTAAGTTTCATCATCCCAACATTTTTGGTTTCGAAATTATAAGCAAATTAAATTTTGAGTTTCTAATGTTAAACTAAAATTTTGAATTTTTATTGATATCTAGAGAAATAATGTAACTATTTACCTAGAATTTTTTTATGTAGTAGTTTGAAGTATTCTGCAAATTTTACACTTTTAATTTTTATTTTAAAATAATTTTGAGTACACGAAATATTTGATCAAATTTGTTTATAAAAATTTCTTTGAATAGCAACACTTATAAATTTGAATAGTAATCGAAGCAGACGGCAATTTGACAAGAATATGCAAAATTTAAGCATATTCGTAGGAGAAGTTTTAAAGTTACATTAAATTTTCAATTTTCGCAGTAAAACGATGCACTTAAGACGGTATATATTTTAAAAACGTTTTCATTATTAAATATAATTATTTCACCACTTTATTTTACAACTTAATTGTATAAAGACTAACTATTTTTAAATATAATTAAAATTTTATAAATTAAAGTGGTGCAATATTAATCAATTTATTTTTTTATGTATCGAGTTTTACTGATTGTAAAATGTAGATAATTACTTTGAATATAACATTTAAAGTGCGAAATAATTTAGAATGCTACTACCGACATTTAAAGGCAAGCAGAGCATTTTAGTAAGTAAAATGTGGAGACGACCCCCTTTTACGTCGAGAACACAAAATGTCAAAATTCTTCCTATCTATTAATGATATCTTAATCAAAACTAATATCCTGAGGAATTTTTTCATGAGAAATTTATTTATGGCATCAGAAAAGGGTGTTGTCATTGAGAATTTTGAAGTTAGTTCCATTTTAAATATGTAGATGACCCCTTAAGAGAATTTGAACTTCAGAATCTTTTAGTATACTTTATTTCCTGAAAAACGTTATCTTTTGTTTTAAGAATCAATGATTAGCGGCGGAATAATGCTGGGTGGATACTTTTTTCCGCTACTGTACATCTACGAATCTAGTGCGAAAAGCATGTGTCAAATTTTACAAGTTCAATTTGTGAGTTTTTAGTTAACATGTTCGCATGTACACAAACGGACATACAATAAGCCTTCCCTGTGATGAATTTTTGCCAAAATATGATACAGATTTACAATTCTGGTGAAAAAATCAAACATCAAAATTTCATTTGTCTAACTTTCTCCCTTGTTTTTAGTTATCGTGTTCATAGACAAACAGTCATAATCCAAAAATTGTTTTATCCAACACAGGGAGGTCTGAAACGTGGAGAATTATCAAAATGTTGAGGTCAAAGATTTTGACGGTTACTTTCTTACTGAATAACCTCCTATACAAGAATGTAGAAATTAACGATGTCAAACATGCATGACGAAATGGCAGGAAGGGAAGTTTGCAGCTTTCGTTTGTCCGCGAAGAAACAGAATAACTAAAGATGGACATTATATGAATTTAAACGCAAAAGTTCTATGTTCAACTTACTACATTTAAACACCGACTACCACAAGTAGAGTCCCAACTAATCCATGATTGCAACTCCTAGGAAAACTTCAGACCACGATGGTCTAGTGGGAATGGGTCTGCCTTGGAGCCGGAGAGTTCCAGGGTCGAAACCTGATTCCACAGTAAATGCGTCGTGTTTGGGCCTGCTGCACGTTAAATCATATATAGTTGGTAATTCGTCCTCCTGCTGGTGTGCTGAGAAAATTTGAAGAAGGGGGTGACAGCTCAGGTGTTACCCTCGTCATCTGATCGCGTTTCAAAATTGCGAGGTCTGCCGTAAAATAGTCTCGTTTTTCTTCAAAACGGGGCGTAAGAAAAACATAATTAAATCCAGGAAAGCTCCACGTCTAGGAAATGGCTTTGCGTCAAGAAACCAAGTCCCATTACAAACGAGAAAGATTTCAATACATACCGACGCAATAATTAAATAAGATGTAGATCTTAAAAAGACCTTATTTCAAGTTCATATCGCTATCATGTTTTAATCATCCAACAGTATCTTACCTATTTATTTACATTTTAGTCTAAACCCTCGTCAAAATAAACGTCAGAAAACGAGCATTCTGAATATCATTTCCATTAAATTTATATTCATTTGCGAAGGACCTTTAAAATTCTGCTTCATTTCTTTGTAATTCTTTGCTTCGTAGTTACTTCAGAAATGGTACTTTTTTTCATTTATATCTTTCTCTCGGGTGTGTATCTTGTCACAGAAAAATTTCTCTAATGGATCATTTCACAGAAGAAATACTGTTTATTAGTTACCCTGGTTCAGTTTTGTGAATTACATAGCCTGTTAAAGACAAAATACGTGGAAAACCTTTCAAGAGTGTGTTTAGAATGTATTTTAATTCGTAAAAGATCCAAAAAGGATAAAACAATTGACTCGTAGACAAAGTAACTGCTGTTTTTCAGCAATTTACATAATATTTATTCTGAAGTGGGATACGATTTTTAAGAAATGATGAAATAGAGGAAAATACTTATTTCTCTGTTTTCTTTAAGTTCTAATTCTTGTTAGTTTGTTTTAAATAATCATTTGTATTTATTAACGTAATCTATTGTGTGTCTAGATACTCACCAAATCATTTACGCCAATTTAATTTTGGAACATCTAGCAGAAAGGAAAAAAGACTTAAGGTAACAGCAGAACCTAAATACAAACCATAATTGAAAGTCGCGACCCTTCCGGAACACCCAGGGTACACGGAATAACCTGACAGCAGCATACAACAATACAGGTACTGTGACCTGCATAAAATAGGCTCACTAGGAGCAGCCCATTCACAGGCACCTCCGTATGGAGGTACGTCCCTTAAACGGCGATGAGACCGTTAAATAAGAACCTTCAAACTGAATCGTGCAGGTTGCCATCCTCGTACTCGAGTTGTCCCCCGGGAGAGACAGCAAAGTGTAACCAAGAAGAGTTCCCCTACCCTGCCTTAGCATCCTTGGTGAACTGAATGACCCCTCCACCGCGAATAGCAAATTCGGGGTCTATAGCCGAAGCATTATAGTACCCATTACGACTCGCACATGCGACTATCACTCAGACCAGCTACCCGTCATCGGCAATGGGGCCTTCAAAGCAATATCATCGTTGTACCCACCAACAAAGTACTTATCCAACAACTTCTCATGCCCATATTCGAAGTGTCCCACGGGACAGCACAGCTTAAGATAAATGAGATGTCAGATGACATGCACACCCTTGACATGTGACATCACTACAACTGATCCCAGTAAAAGGAATTTCACTCCTCACTGATCAGAGCAGTTTGTACTTGGGCGCATTCTCTTTCAACTCCTCCACTGTAGCTGGTCAGGAGTTATAAATATTATACTGCAGGTATCTTTAAAAGAATTGAATCTATTCGGGTAAGTTCCGGCAATCATGGTGGAAACTGCGCTCCATTCTAACCACCTGTTCGTTAAATTTCTATTAAAATAGGCCTTCATCGCTCACTGGTAATTGATGCATTAGTTTGAGAAATGAAACTTAAATGTATGTTGTTAAGTGTTAGATAAATAATTCAAAATGAGTATACATTTTTAGAACACGCTACCTTTTTAAGTGATTCGACCATCCCGTTCATATGATAAGCAGTAGAATCAGTTTCGTGACTTTAGAAATTTTCACACTATATATATATATATGCTCCTTTTAAGCTTATAGCATTGAAGGAATTGATTACAAGCGAATAATCGTAAACAACTCATAAAACTGAATACTTCCACCAAGTTCTAGGCTTAACTGCGCTGAGAATTTCAAACTATGCTCTGAAAGCATCCGGCCTTGTTCAAAAATGTAAGCAATTTCGAAAATTCCAATCTTTATTTTCTTCTTAATTCTTCTATTAAAAACATTTAATAAAGTTGGAACTGTTCTCAAGCTTAAGTAATAAAAAATTAGTTGTGATATTTGCGTTGAAAATATACCAGAAACATTATTTCGAACTCTCTTGTAATTATTTATTTATAAGTTTTAATAAAGAACGATAGTTATCACGTGTCTGAACATTTCTCTTGACAAATTATCAAGGAACTTGGCATCAGGCAACCTGAAATGGAACAAAATGAAATATTAACTTCATAATATTTTTAGACCAGCAAACTTTCTTTATAATGCGCGAAGCCTGATGCAAAATTGTTCAAAAAGCTTTACATGGCAGACCACTGGATCTAGAGTTACGAAATTCGAAACGTAGTTACTTCTTGGGAAGTAAGTGTTCACTAAGAAAGGGTTTTTCAAAAAAATAATTAAAAATTAATTAATTGATTCGTAGCAGCAGATTTTTCACTTTCGCTTTAGCTAAAATGATAATGCTTTTATCCTGGCATTCTTTCTGAAAATGGCGTGATGTAAAAGTCGTTGCTCACAGAATGCAACCACGAAGGGTATCCAGAAGGACGATGCAAGCACAAAACATTAAAGATTCTACGATGTTTGGAATAGAGGTTCGAATCTCCCTCTTTTTAAAAAGATATACAGGGTGATTAGCTACCAGTGCGTCTAAGTTGCAGGTAGTGTAGGGGCGCAAAGACGATTCGGAAATACATAGGCTTACAGGGTCCGAAATGGCTTCTACACGAGCCACGGTTAAGAGAAGAAAAGAAACAGCCACACGTTAGTGTAACAGAAATCATTTTAATGACAAGTTTTACAATGTTTAAAAGCTCCATGATACAGAAGGTGTTCGAAATTTGATTCAGAAGCAGTCACACAAGCTTCACAGTGGCGCCGCATGTAATTTCTAACGGGGATTTCTGTCATGTCTCGAAGCTTCTGGGATGCGAGCGACGACGTCTTCATCTGAATCAACAGGGGTCTCGAACACCAATCTTCATTTGACTCCAGCAGAAGTCCAGACATAAGATGTCCGGCGATCTAGCAGGCCACTGAACCAGACCACCACGACATATCCAATGTTTTTCAAATGAAACGTTTAGTTGTTGGCGGACGTCAGTGGTGTAATGTCGGGAGTCCCATCATGCTGGAACCACATTGAGCGTCGCAACGACTGAGGAACATGCGCTTCGTGAGAAACGTTCCTCGTATAAACGCAGAGAGATGTGCCCGGTACAGTCCGTTGCTCCATACTTGAGGTGCATGCTGGCCAGTTCAATGTTTGAATACTTATCATACGGCCTCGGAACCCGGTTCACATATGCCGACTTCCAGAAGATCGCTGTTCACGCAACCTTCTGTTCAACGCCCTCTACCGCATGACGAAGACATTTCGCACCCTGGTAGCAAATCCCACTATATATTAAGTATTTATTCTTATTTAAAGGATAATCTAAAACTTTATGCTATAAAAAGTCAATTTCTTGATTCATTGAAAGTTTGCAGTTTGTCTGTGACAGCCCTTCCTTCGTCTTCTTTTCTACTTTGGACTCTTCTGCGTAATCTACGCCGCTTTGAGGGTTTCAGCAATAACCAAAGCTTGAACTTGGTTAAAATACCTCCTCGAGGTCTTTATTTAATCGCGTATGTGTATTTCAAGAAACATGACATAGAAAAATTCGTTTTATTTTTCCTTTTCGTTATTCTATTGTATATTTTCTTTTTCACATTTAATAAGTTGTTCTTTTGGCTTGTTTTATCTAAATTCTCTTTCTGAGGAAGCCGTTTGGGTTGATGACCCTTTGGCTGTTGAATGGGCTAGAGTAGATCTTTAGTTTTCCTATTTTTGTGTTTTTTCTGTTTGACACTCCGAGGGCCTTGATGTGAAAAAGCATGCAACTGGTGCTCCGTTTTATTCCCTTTGGCTACTTGTGGTTTCCTATGGGAAAATTCTTGATAAATGGGTTGCTTTATTGCAGCTCATCTGCTTCCCGTGTGGCTTCGGCTTGGGCGGGATTTAAACCTTGTCTTGTTGTATAAAAATAGGGTGTCCACGCTTGACGTGACCCGATAGCTACTTTCTAAACCATTCCCTATTACCTCAAGATGATCTACAATGTTCATAAGATATCTTTACAATGTTGTGCAGCAATAAAAATATCTTAGTAACATCATGGAGATATCGTTAAATATCTTGCGCTAATAGGGATTAGAGGCGAGCATATATTTGTAGCTGGAAAAAGGCTTTAAATGACGTAAAGAATAACATGTCATGTTGTTTGAGTCAAAAAATGTGCTGCTGATAAAATTACGAAGTTTAAATTCATATACAGTTCACCCATCCTATTTAGTAAAATATTCTTCTCACAGCAACATTTAAAACAAAAAAAGTTCCCCTCTTCTGCTACTAAAACTGAACGCGTTATGGAGCTTTGAATATTGCTTTTTCAGACTATTTTAGACCATTTCATTTCCTGAATCGACGTAGATAATCCTGGCATGACGCAGCCGCTGATAGGTTTAAAATTATGAAATTCAAACTTACGTAACTCTATCAGTTTCAGTCGCAGAGGAGTGAGATTTTTTAGTTTAAAATGTTAGTGTGTCAAGAATATTTTACTAATGAGTAACGGGGAACTGTATCAAAAAATAGATTTAGTAATTCTTCATAAATACATTCATTGACTTAACAACGTAAAATATAATTATCTACCACATTTAAAGTTTCTTTCCAAATTGAATTGTATATATGTCTCTAACAGCTCAGAAATTAGCTTTTGGGTCTCGTTTAGAGAGGACTCTTTGCATATAAAAATTTTAAATTTGCGATCGTTTTGGGTTCAAAGGATAATGATCGGAGAAAAAGGGAAGCAGAATTTTTTCCGAAATCATATCATGAAAACGATTGCAATAGGCAGTCCTTCTATAAGGATTCTACCTAACACTTGAGTCAACACTTTTTTTCGAGTATGACTGACTTCTATATGATTTATTAGAAATGAATGGAAATATTTATTCGAGTACGAACTAATAGCGTTAAACTAATATGATGAGAAGTCCTGAATTTTTATGAGAGTTCCAATTCTTCAACTTTGGCGTAAAAAATTTCTGGTTTATAAATGTTCCATATTGTCATATTATCACTTAAAATTCACACCAAAAATTTAAAATATGACTTACGTTTACAAAATTAGATTCTGAATAACATTCTTTCCCAATTTTTGATCTACTTGGGTTATGATTAACCTATTGTAGTAAATAAAAGTAATTTGTATCAGTATTCCTTTGTATAATATAAGCTTCAGTTATGTATTAGCTCGTGCTATTATTAGCGCTAATGGTACAGTGAGCAAAAGTCCCGAAACAGTCCAGGTTTTTTGCTATCAAGACTTGACTTCTCATCCCCCCCCCCCTCCATACACATACCCAATAGATTTGGATACAGGAAATTTGTCTACTTTAGTTTAAAGAAAAGTTTTTGTGACATGTTTACCTACCGCGTGTAAAAGCAGTGCAGCTTGTGATGTATAAACAGGCACTATGTAAACAAATCAGAGAATCAACGTAAACGTGTGCATCAATCACTCGGTCATTCGTATGCGAATGTTACAGCTTTGGCCCTCAACAAGGGATGAAAAGACGCTCTTCGCTTTGAGTCGGTGGCTGTGTAAGCCTCGTTATATATGCTAAGTATAAAATGAAATCTGAAAAGAAGGAAATCAAACTTTTGCACAGTTATCAACTTTGTATGATTGCATGTAACGCGGATTGCTATCATCTATGTGTATTAATAAATTTTCGGTTTATTTAAGAATGTTATATAAATTGAATCCAACTTAGTAATGCAGAAAGCGATGAGGATATAATTTTGCGCAACTGCTGGTTCGAAAATGTAAATTTTTCACTGTAAGTATTTTGATTACAATACGGTGACCAACTTTTTTCCAATGAAAAGGAGGACACGAATAAATTGAAGATAAAAATAATGTCGTATATAAAAGAAACATTTCGTTCATTGCAACAATAATACAGAACACACTATAATATGATAACTGCTTTATAAAAACCTTTGTAACAATATTTATTGAGCACTTTTCGAGGGAGGACAGAACTTTTACAAAAGGAGGACGGTTGGTCATCTTAATAACAATTTAAAAAATCAATTATCTGCTCTATGTATTAATACCAACGACAAATTATCTTTAAATGTGAGAAATGTGGGATATAAATTAGAAAGAAAATATTTCCAATTGCAATCAAAATATATTAGGATTTTAGTATTACGCAATGTTTCTTAATGTAAATATATTGTAAATAAACAGATTTGTCAAAAGGCAGAAAATTAGAAGGCTTAACGGGAATAAAAAATCCTCCCCAAGATAACCATTGTGACAAATGAAACCTTTACATCCCGAATTCATTTCCCAGCAATTTTTTAATTTTGTTTTCCCATCATTAGATAAGTTTTGATGATGAATAACCCCAGAAAAGAGGAACAACATTTTAAATTAATTAATATGATATAATAAACTAGCTAATCATACGTAGAGAATCTGCGCTCGGTTATATGCATACCATGATTTTCCTGACGCTTTCAGAACCAAAAAGGCGATTCAGTGCTTCTAGAAAATTCGCCTTGGCAAAAAGCAGCCGCCAAATGGCGTACGCATAACAGAAAAGTAGCCAAAATACAATGATCACAATAGTAAGTTCCATGAGGTTCACCTCAATTTGTGAATTGCCATGTTTTTATTTTCGCTGGCTTAAAGTATTTTGACGTTGATCTAAACGTTTTCTGGCCCACCTAGGCGCATCTGCTTCATTTCTAACTGATCTCCTTTGAATAGTTTCATTGTATTGCAAGAAATATTGTGAATTCTTCATTTTAAACTCATCTTTTTTAGAAAAAGTTACTCTACACCAGAACGAATATAGTAACAGGCTATGACTATGAAATTATGCCTAACATGGAGGAGACTACCAGTTTTGTTTTATAAACAAACCGATCGTTGCCATCGGCAGAAGAGAAATTCAACTTTTTGCTATGCCAAATAACTTAGTGTTTTATAGACTATATACATAATTAAAAAAATATAAATTTCTGTCTTCAGTCCCTGCTGCCATCTACTGCTTGCTGCCTGTGTGTGTCGAAGGGTTTTATTCATTTATCAACTGGTTAAAAAGCAAGATGAAATAGTTTCCTTTTAAATACGTTACTAACGAAGGAGTACTGATTAACTGTCAAAATCTGACAAATTATTTAAAATGCTTTTCAAATATTCATTTAGGAAAATTCGAGATAATCTACTATTAATTCTATACTTTTAAATTGTAGTTTATCGGATATGAAATAACTTTAATTCTATATACGACTGACAAAAGTTAGTTTAAAAGCATAGTTACGGTATTAGTAAGCCATTCATATGATGTATTATTGATTCAAAAACGCATTCCGTATCTTGCTGATAGAATTTAATATACATTGGGGATTTTGTTGTCGTTTTGTTAAAGTATTAAATGGTTTTTTCCTCATCAGAATCATAAAATCTCATTGAGGAAAGCAATTATTTTTTATTGTAAATCTTAAAATCATTTGGACTGTTGGATTTGTATTTGATAATGAAGCTGATCTTCATCCTATAATTTAAAAAATTTCTTAATACCATCTAAATACTTTATAGTAATTTTTTAATATTAAAATTTCAGTAACGCAAGTATTGGAAACTGCATTTCCCTTCTAATCAATTTTAATTTTTTCTTAAACTACAGAATTAATAAAAAAAATACCTATTAAGAAATACAAATAAATCTTTGTCATTTTTCAAAAGATATTTTCATCCTTTCTCTCGAATTTATTACTTTCCAGTAAATTTTGTCCAAGTCAGAAGAAAAGATATTCAAGTTTATCTTCCTTCGCTTTTTCCATCATCCGACACGATAGTCCAGTCAACAAAGGATAAACAGCAAAAGGAAATGGTGTAGTTTTGAAATTTGGCACAGTTGTTGGGGGTAGTGTTCTAAACGAAATATTAAAAGTACCCGCAAGTGTGGGGTGCGCTGGGGATACAGGGGAGGTTTAAAGGGTGCATTTTCAGTTTTTCTTAAATATCTCGAAAACTATTGGTTGTATCGAAAAACACTCAATTACAAAATTGGTCCGGAGGTTAAGAACTCCGAGTTCAAACATATGTTAACACACGGAGTCGTCGATGTCTATATAGACATTTATCATTTCCAGCCCGAATATATCATTTCAGGTCTCAAATAAAAGAATTACCTGCGCAGATAAAATAAGCGACTTTGAAAGCAAAAATATTATACAAAAAATGGTTGTATAAAAATAGCGGTAGATTTTTATAAGCATGTCTGCGTATGTACTTAGCATACTTAGATATGCTATTCCACTTGCTCTTTCATAAATTGTCAATTTCTGCATTTATTTCGAGCAGCATGCATCGCTGTTCGAAAGTGGAAATTCAAAAAACTTCATTCACACATTTGCTTCATTTATTCTCCACTTAACAGTATATTCATTTTTCAGTCTCAAAAGTTCCATCAGGAGGAACGGAAAGTCGCCACCTGGCGGCAAAACGGCTAAATATATATTATATACCTAGATTATAATTTATATTTACTTATTATTATAGTAATATTAAGATATAGTCGAGAAAAAATAAGTATTCATCTAGAATCTACCATCGTTCATCTTATAGTGAATTTATAAAAAACATTTTCAATGCAATAAAGGCGTCTAGTGAAGTATTTTTCCGTCAAAAAATTTCACAAGAAGTTGTAAGTTGCCCTATATATTTGACTTTGAAGTTACGAAAGAAAAATACGCTAAGTCTTGCGCATGCGCAGTATAAAATTATTTACTAAAAAAATGCTGATATTTCCTGTAATATTCAAAAAAAAAGTACACAATTCTTCTCTAATATATCATCATTTTTTTCTGTAAGTTTTGTATAATATACCAGAAAAATCTGCATGTTATAAACAAAAAACAAGGGGAAAATTTTGAATTTTTTAAAGAAAGCCTTCATATCTTCCTGAATTGTCCTGCGTTTACAAAAATTCAAATAAATATTATGCACATCAAATATAACCATTGATGAAAGATTCATTGCGTTATAAGCTTCCTTTGAAGCGGGATGAGTCGAAATTTTTTTGTCTTCATCCCTTTTCGGTGCTCCCCCTTAATTATCCTCAGGACCGAATCTTCATTATAAAATTTGAGTTAGAGTCTATTTTTTACATGGTCGAAGATCAAGGAACGTCGGTTTAGCCTTTCGGGGGGAATTCTTAAAAATATGTCCGGACACTTTTGATCAGATAGTGTACGTGAAGCTATAATATCATTAAAATTTCCAATGCCAAGCCCTTTTTTGATTTCGTAAACAAAATTTTTATAAAAAATCATCCTGTATATAAATTTTGATTAAAATAATCATCGAGAGACATTTGTATTTCCTACATATGGAGATAGTTAAACTCTCTACTGTTCTCTGAACGTCGGTAGTAGTATTTTCATTAATGGGGCTCATAGATGACAAAACTTTATTCTTCTGAAATTTTCTAAAAAAATTCGATTCTGTGCTGCTCATGAGCGTTGTAAATTTTATCTAAACTGCACTTGAATTGCCAGTATGCTCAAAGCACTAAAATTTAAAACAGAATAAAATAGTTCATTTACTGTTTTAACGAAATGCTAACATTGATGTTAATATTAATACGTTGCTGACAAAAAAATTACTACAATTTTCCCTTCTTGCACTTTATTTCTGCTTTTCTTTATCAGTGCATGTAGTTCTAGTATCATTGCTTAATATTCGTTTATGAATGCTCTTCTTCAAGATTTGTCTGTGTACATGAGTACATGTGCTAGGCACTTCTACGTTTCAATTGCTGCTTAAATCAAATTGTGAAAAAAAACCACATCCGAAACACAAAGATTGGATATGAAATAAATAGGAAAAATAAAAAAGAGAAACAACCTTATAGAATATGTTGATTTAGAATGTGAATATGATTTAAGAATTGATTAGTTTGAATTCATATATATATATATAAACAAGACCTGCATGGGGATTACATCATTATTAATTTTAAACCTTACGTAATTTTACTAAAAATAAAAACAGGCTACAAATGAATGACTCACAGTGTTCCGACTTTTGATATGCAGGATTTATTTGTTAATTCCATTGATTGTTATTTGCCGTAATAACATCTAGAATTGCCATCTTTTCTCTTGGGCATACAGAATATACGAATTGAGTTTATGATTCATACACAGATGACATCACTCCATGTGTATCACATACGGAATTAAGAGTAACCCCAAAAAAAGAGTGTTCCGAGTTCAGTCAATTGAGTGCGCCCTCTCTTGGCGATTTCTTGTATCTCCAGAATACAATTATTGTGAGTGACATGTATTTTGTCAAAATTTTAATAACAACAGGAGGGAGTCCGTATGATGTCGGGAAATAGATTTATTATGGAGGATTTAGCGGAAGGGACCATTTTGTAGTTTTATAACGAAAACTTTATTTAGAATTGTTGTGGGCGAAAAGAACTTGAGAACGAATGAGTGTATTTCGATGATCGAAAATGCCTATAAAATGATTTCTAGCCAGAGTGTATTAACAAATTTCTAATGTACCAGGGTGCGTTTGCTATTATGCGAAGAATTTTAATTTCAAATACTTGTACCTTGTTGAAGTTAGTCTAAGCTGCCTGAATGCTCTTCAACAGCAGGTTGATTATTGGAGCGCATAGCCTCCGAAGAGGACTTAATCTCCGGTACTGACATTAAGACTTGACGGGATAGAAAACATGAGTTGTGGGGAGTTGATGAGATTGAAGAATCCGGGTGTGGAGGCAGACTAGGGGAGGAAGCAATGGAAGGAATGCCGATTGTTGTAACTGGCTATAAAGTGTTCTACCAGGGTTGCCTGGACGATTGTCTTGCTCTGCAGTCCGGTGTGGAAGTGAATATGAATATCTGTTCTGCATAGTAGTCCAGTCAACAAAGGAAAAATAGAAAAAGAAAATGGTGTAGTTTTGAAATTTGACACAGTTTTTGGTGATAGTGTCCTAAACGACATACTAAAAGTCCCCGCCGGTGGGGAATGCGTGGAGGGTACAGGGGGATTAAAGGGGGGCATTTTCAGTCCTACATTCATGACGATAAAACTGTGTACCAAATTTTATCCATATATGTATTCAAGTTTTTGAGTTCTAGTCTTCACATGACCGCGGGCATACAGACAGATTTTCCTTTGGCGGATTTTGTTCAAAATTTGATAGAAATCTACAAATTTGTTTAAAGACCGCATACCAAATTTCATCCCCGTTGCTCTAATAGTTTTCGAGTTATCGTGTTCACAGACAGACATAATTCCAAAATTGTGTTTTTCGGACTCAGGGAGGTCTGAAACGTGGAAATTCGTCAAAATCTCGAATTCGAATGTTTTGACGATTACAATACTTTCTCTTTGTATACGAGAAAGTAATTATCTTCCCAGTAATGAATACTGTCAGACAATTTTATTAAAATCCGTTAAAGAGTACCTGACAGCTGCCTTATAATTATCATCTAATAAGTTTTCTCAAGATCAGTGTTTCTTTAAATAAAAAGATTAGTCATAGTAAAGTGGAAATGTTCTTAGCGCCAAGAACTCGTACAGCATGCATTAGCTGAGAAATTTCGAGTTAGTGTTCTTATCTCGTAAACGGTAAGATTTACGAGAATAAAGTTGAATTCAAAGTTATAGAGCATCATCTTTTTAATACCAAAAACACCTTGTATACTTTAATGCTAAGAATATAAATGAATGAAACAAGCATTCGTCTCTTCTCGATTTCCAACGGTGTGAAGTTGAGAGTAAATTATATTATGCCTCTGAAAAAGCAGTGTTTGGAAATTCCTGAAAGAATTAGGAAAATTGGTAAATTGAATATGCGCTACGTAACGAGACTATTAAACAATTATCTAACAGGCAAAGTTTGAAAGTTGCCTTTTCAACGGCAACCTTTACAACAGAAGGCTTTAAAGCATCATTGGTTTAGCACGAAAAGACACTGTGCGCACATTAATTATAAAATTATAATCCATAAAATGCCCGCTTGTTTTGTTCCGTTTCCCTAAACTTTGGCGTCGCGAGTAGATGGTATGAATCTAAAAAAAAACATTCTTCTCAAATTTTAAGCAAATTTCGTACTCATTCTTACAAACAAAATGCTGAACGGCTAAGTTAAAACGGAGAGCTCGCTTCGTCCCTAGAAGCATGAACTCATCGTTTTTTGCCTGGCCTTTCCTCGAATTCTTCGGAAACTGATCCAGTATCTTCGAGACCATATCGTTTAGATCAGTATCCGAGAACCGGTTTCCGTTTCGGTAAAATTTGATCGGAAAATGATATGTTTACGAGCTGTTTTTCCGATGAAAATTTGCCAATCGGAAATTCACGGCATATAGATATCGTTCCGATCTCGGATACTGATAGTCGAATTTGATTGGTCAACAACCCTGTGATGTGTTGTTCGAGAGTATTTGCAACTACAATGGCTGTCATGCCAAAGAATGTTGCTAGCGTCTATCTGACAGTCTCAATTTGACCGTCTTTCATTTGGAAAAAATGTAAGTATTTATTTTATTCTTAATTATCTTTATTGATTTTATTACTTACGGTATGTTTAGTAAATGAATAAAATTATTATAAAACTTTTTTGAAGGTTAGATGCATGCAACCTATGATTGAATAATTATCATTCTCAGTGCAAAACAATTGCTCATGTTTATTCATGCTAGAATAATTAATTACTCTTTGTGTATAAAGAAGTTTGCACACGCAGACATAATAAAAATTATTGATAATTTTGGACAGTGTAATCAATTGCTCTCGTACCATCTTTTCCAGTTTCTACTCTCCGATGGAATGTAAACAAACGTTCTTGCACCGTCTTCAACAGTTTTGCCTTCTCGACCAGTCAAATACAGGTACTTTCTGGGCCTATCAGTTGTGGGTAACAATGTGATAACTGTTAATTTCTGTATTTCTCATAAATTAAGATTTTTTCCTCGAAATTGGCAATTTAATGTTTTTTTTCAAAATTCAGATGCTTTTCTAAGCTTTGGGGCAATATCTCTTCCAATTTTGTGTTCATAGCATTAAAACTGTTTTTAAAAGCTTTGCCTTGTTCATACGAACAAGAATATATAACATATATGTGAAGTTTTCTTTTACTTAAATTTTTGTGTATATATACATGTGACAAACAAAAAGCTCATATTTAGGAGAAGAATAAATTTTGCTTTTTTCCATTTTCTTCTTATATACAAATTGTTAGCTTCTCATATAGTTCGTATCAATTGTGGGTAACAATATTTTAACTGTTTATTTCTGTTTATCTAACAAATTAAGATTTTTTCCTCGAAATTGGCCATTTTCAATTTTTTCAAAATTTAGATGTTTTTCCAAGTTTTGGGGCAATATCTACTCCAATATTGTGTTAATGGCAATAGGTGTGAATTTATTTAAGGGAAATGCTTTATTTTTAAATATCATTAAATTATCTTATGGAATCATCAAAATTTTAAATTAAAGAACAGTATCAAATCATGCATTTAATCAATTTTCATTCTTTCAGGGTGATATTCTAAGCGATATTGGAGGACACTCAACCAGCTGCTCTCAACTAATTTGTCGTTTGAAGGCAACTGAGAGTGTGAATTTGTTATGTTCAACATTCAATCCCATAAACAAGTTGAGTTTTGGTAATTTTTTATTTTGTTCTTTCTTGACGGTTATATGCTTGATGTCTGATGCCATATATATATATATATATATATATAATATGTATGTGTGTGTGTATGTGTTATCTGGGTTTCTGTGGCTAATATGATACTTTAGAAAATATGAGAGTATAATGCTGGAGAATGTTCTCTATTGTAATAAAGTGTGATTGCTTGTTATCCATCAAAAATTTTGGTTTTTGATGATGGGCATACCTGACAAATCTTTGGAGTCTGATAGTGGATTTGATATTGAACTCTTGAGCAAAATCTTTTATCTCTCCAATTTTTAATTTTTCTCTCAGAAAAAGAAACCTAATTAATGAACAGTTGAAATGACAGTCCAAACCGAGGGATTTAATGTGAACAAATGAATTTGTTTTAATAATAATTCAAACTTTCAATAGAAACAGTTAGTGAAAATAATCTGTCACTATTGTATGATTGTTTATTTATAACTTTCATAAACTAAAAAGAAAGTTTTATATACTTTATAGATAAACTATAAAGAACTTAGTCTAAAATAACTCAGTCTCAAACATTTTCTAGCTTATTACAAGTATGTCATTCATGTTCCATGTTTTTATGGGTAAAGATAGGGACATTTCAATAGAATTCAGAAAAAAAATTACTTTAAATTTTAAGGGTTTTGAACTTAATATAAAGGGATAGGATTTTGAATTTTGTGTGTTATTATTTTTAATTTTCATATTTGGTTCGATGATTCCTTTTGGAACCTCCTGGGAAGGAAAAGCTAATTCCCCCGCCCCCTCCTCCTCTGAAGAAACCTATAAAGCCAGAGACCAGATCTCCACATTCCAGAATAATTTGGTTAATTATCTTTTGAACGTTTCATTGTTTCCAAAGAGCTTTCATTCAGAAACTTGCCTCGAATTTATAAAGTTGTTGAGTGAGTTATCTCTTCAAATCAATGTATGATTTATATGTAATTGTTGTAAATTAATAATGGTACATTGATTTCTTTTTTCATTCGGTGCCGTGAGAAATAATCATTTCGGCAGCAACAGAAGTAGAAGTCCAAGAAGTTACTGAAAAAACATAAATAAAAGTGTGAAATGATCATATGTAAATGTGTAAAATAAAACTGAAGTTTACTTTTTGTTTGCTTTTACATTAACATTTTAAACTAGCAAAAAGAAATTAACATTTTTTACTAGCAAAAAAGATTTATAAGCAATTGTGTCAACCATAATATTATAGATTATTTACAATTTTTATCGTGAGTTAAAAAAGCTTATCAAATTTTAAAATTTATTGTTCATGGAGCTTTGCAGCTTATAACTGTAACACTTTAAACCTAATATATATATATAAATATATAACAGTTAAAATTGATAAAATTAACGAAATTTAAATTAAAAATTAATAGAACTTGAATTAAAAATTAATTAAAATTCTTATGCATTATACAGAAAGGCGCATATGTAGCTGCTTCTGATAGAATACACGAAAAACAAAATTAGAACTTCGAAAAATAAGTTAAAAATTATAAAAAAAATAGGCATTAATAAAACCTTAAAATAAAACATAAAAAATAGAACGAAAAATACAATTAGAATGAAAGCAAAATGGAAGAAAATTGTAAAAGAACCAAAATGGCGATTCTCCTCAGAGGCCACACGCCATTGTAGCTTTGAAGCAGGACAAAAATTTTCTGAATAAAGGAAAGACTATTAGTCAAAATTATTCCTTTATGTGGCCTGAATTTTTGTCCATCCCCTGAAAATAGGATAAAAGGAAAAAAGAAAAAAACATGACAGATACCTGTACAAGAGAATCAAAAATGAGACAAACCAAACCAATTTCCAAACCAAAAAATTTTTTTAAAAAATACTTTATTTACTATGCTAGATTCATATAATAAGAATTTCATAGCGCATGGCCCGTCGCGCGCTTTACCAAGGGGCACTGTGGTGTCCATGGATAAAAAGTTGCTTGCACATATTTGGTTTGTCTCATTTTTGATTCTGTTGTACAGGTATCTGCCATGTTTTTTCTTTTTTTCTTTTATCCTATTTTCAGGGGATGGACAAAAATTCAGGCCACATAAAGGAATAATTTTGACTAATAGTCTTTCCTTTATTCAGAAAATTTTTGTCCTGTTTCAGAGCTACAATGGTGTGTGGCCTCTGAGGAGAATCGCCATTTTTGTTCTTTTACAATTTTCTTCCATTTTGCTTTCATTCTAATTGTATTTTTCGTTCTATTTTTTATGTTTTATTTTAAGGTTTTATTAATGCCTATTTTTTATAATTTTTAACTTATTTTTCGAAGTTCTAATTTTGTTTATATATATATATATGCCCAATACTCCATCTAAGTGAAAGAAAAAGAAAATTTGGACAATTTTGATTGAAGAGTCATTAAAAATTGTCTGCATCATAGAAACTTTATTTTAATAATTTTATGAACTATAACAAAAAGGTTTTTACCGAAAATGTAACGAACAATCAACTTTTAATTATATTTTGTGAATCAACAACGGAGAGTTCATATTAAACATGTCAAATAAATCATCTGTATAATTTTGGAAAGTGAACTTTGAATTTAAAGTAACACAACTTCCCTAATATAATTATAATTTGTCAAATAGCTGGAAAAGTGAACTATGCAAAAGCGTCAAGAATTATTTTTTAAGCAGGGCCCCTCTACACATTTTGCGGGAGGGCCCCAAGTTGTTAACACCGTCACTGGTTCTTTGGCATCTCATAAAATAAAAATATTATTAATTGGGTATTTTTTGATATCCATGTGCTTATTGCCAAAATCTTTCCAACCTAAAATTTATTGGCCATCTTTTTTTATTAAAAAAAGCATTCAACCATTTATTTGAGCAACCAATTTTTCATCGCACACACATCCAAATCTGTTTGTATATTCATCTGCAAGTTATCGGAAATTCCTCGCCATGAAACCGCACTGCTCAGTTTTCTATAGTATCGGCTAGCAAAACTCATCCGATATCGATGATTGGCTTATCTATGGCCGATGAGACATTTCGGAGCAATTCCCGTTGAGAATTCATCCCTATCCGATAAGAATCCGTTCATCGGCCGATCATTGTGTGATCGGGTTTCGATGAAAGGCTTTTCAATGGCCGATGACATTTTGCTACTAGGGGTTCGGACAATTTATAAAATATGGGCAATGTTTTCAGAAAAAAATAGGAAAATGTTCCTATTAGGTGCAAGGATTCAACCATCAGCAATGTTCATACTGTGAAGATTCTAGAACAGCTGCTAAAATAGGCCCCGCCAAAGTAGCCACCTGTACGGTCGGAAAACTCCATAAAGGAGAATTCGCACAAAGATCTTTTTTCACTCAATATCTAGTGACACTTGGCACACAAAGCCTTTTCGGCAACTTCCAATCAAGAAGGAGTGATGGATGTCCCTTCTCAGTTGAACTGAAACGAGACTATCCAGTGACCAGACCGCTAATAGCCAAGAATGTCACTGGACATAAATCAATCGCCTGCTGAAAGGAAGACCTCATTGGTGGACATCACCGAATTGTCAGCCAACCCTCACGAATTGGCAATAAATCTTTATGTATTGGGCGCACCTCGTCCCTGGGAAAACGAGGATTTAACCTGCGGCAAAAAAGAAAAGAGGGAGTTGATTTTCGATCGGCGTTCACTTATTGATCGGATTCCGATCATGGAATCGTGTTTCCAGTGCTGGAACTTTGGATAGATTTTAGAAATACCTGGGTCCCATGCGGCCAGTTGTGTAGCTGAGAGAAGCAGAGTTAAGAAGCTGTACGCTTCTGTTTAGCTGTTTTAGGAGAGCATAGCTCTCGTATCTGAACTGTTCGAGATTTATTCGAGATGAACGGATGCTCATGAGGACTTATTGAACAATAGATTTTAAGTAGAGCCGTTGCTCTGAGTGACTGTTATTTCTACCTGCAGAGGTTGTCTCAAACACCATCCTGTAAATT
The DNA here is from genome assembly GCA_013235015.1 of Araneus ventricosus. Lineage (NCBI taxonomy): Eukaryota > Metazoa > Arthropoda > Arachnida > Araneae > Araneidae > Araneus > Araneus ventricosus. The sequence goes on from BGPR01014746.1 coordinate 34,728, forward strand.
TACTCACGTCTATAATATTCTGTACATAAATTATTGCTTATTTTGTAATCTATAATAACCAAGATACTTCGAGTAACTTTAAAATAAAATTATTAGATTTGATACTAGTCTAGATGTTGATTCACGCTACCCGTCGTCTCACGACGTCACAATACTCATTCTGGACATCCTACATTCTAGTAGAAAAACACTGCTTTGCCATTCTATTTCAATAATTTTTTCATAAATTATAGAGAAAAAAATAGAAAAAAATCTAATGCATAAATATGTAGTAGATGTTTCGAACGATCAAATGAGCATTTTTTATGACGCTAATAAGAATTTTGAAAATTCAAAGTGCCATTGAAATAACGATTATTTTGAGCAGATATTTAAAAATAACAATAGCAAAAATTGTTTATTTAAAAATTCGCCTATTATGCAACTCTATTAAGGGGACTGTTTACTTTCTCTTAAGCGAAGATATAATTTGTTATTGTTAAAAATTCGATCATGACATTTTGATGAACATCCACATATTAGATCCCATCAAGAATGAGAAAAAACTTTTTCGAATCCTTTTGATCCGTTTGCCTTAGAATCTGATAACTGAAAAACGCATCACGGTATAAAGAATGAAATTTAGAACAGTCCGTCGAAAAAGTATCCGTACATTTCTTATTTCTCATCTATATATATAAAACTCAATGTATGTATGATTGTTCAAGCATCTCTTCCAAACGGCTAAAGGGATTTTGATGAAATTTGATACGCTTGTTCCTCATTAACCCACTTCATTATTTACTACAAATGCTCATATTTTCCGTAATACTAAAATTTTTAATTGAAATTTTAATACAATGCTTTTTTATATATTGTCAAGTATTCTGTAAGTTTCGTACAATTTGGTGGGAAAATCTGCAAGTTATAAGCAAAGAGCATGAGGAAAAAGTTGGGATCTTTTAGGAAAACCTTTATATATTTCCGAATATTTATGAAAAATTTTCGAAATTGCATGCAAATGTTATGAACGTCAAACATAACAATTGATGAAATTTTCATAAGGTTATCAGATTTCTTTGAAATGGGCTGAGTCGGTACTTTTTTTCAATCTTCATCTCTTTCTGTTAGGTCCCCTAAATGCTCTCGTGACCAAATTTTCCCTGTAAAATGTGAGTTCAATCCTAATATTTACATTTTCGAAATTCTAAGTAAATCCATGCAGATTTTCGGGAGATATTCGAAAAAATATGAACATTTCAAAGTGTCCACATTCAACTGGTAACCCAAGAGAAAAGTATGCGGGTGTGTTTGCTTATGCGTTCATTTTTTTTTTCTTCACATAATACAGATTTCAATAAATTTCTTTTAAATTATGTTTAAAACAACAAGACTTGTTATGTTAACTTCAAAGTAAAACTAAATTCGGATTAAAACAACTTTTTATGTATGTATACTTTTACTATGTATAAAAATCGATAAAAAATTATTTAAAAAACGTTTTTTACATAAATATCAAATATTTTTAAAATATAGTAAAATATTAAAAATTAAAAATCACTTCCTAATTCCTTGCATTACCTCAAAAATGAACCAAAGGAAAAAAATTTAAAAATATAAATAAAATGTCAACACTTTGACTTATATAGACATTTCCGAAATCTCAATTTCTGTACTTTAGAGAGATCTAAACCTAGTATTTTAGAAAGATCTAAACCAAGTGCAAAAGGTAATGAAGTAACAGGATAGTTAAACCTTTTATATTTCTCGCAAACTTTGAGGATATTCCTGCTGATCTGGCAAATCAGAAGTACATACCTGTTGAAAACAGTTTTAAGAGTTTGGTATTACCTATTGAAATCATTTATTCAATACCCAAGAGAGCTGACTCAACCTTAGGTTTTAGATTGCAGGTTGACTCTCTGGGAGGCGAACATAACCTATTGACATCCTAAGAAAAATGAGCAATGGAATGCATTCGGTTTAGTCATGAAAGTGAAATGTAATTGTCCTATAAATAGGAAGCAGGGTGTTAACGAGTTAATGGAACATGCGTGCATCAATGCACGGAGGATAAAACTACTATGAGTCCAAGCGCGAGCAATGAGAAGTTGTAAAAGAAATTCTGCACAATCAAGTTTTTTCATATAGAGCAGAATTTTTCTGTCACTGAATCATCCAACATCATCATCCTTGCATAAGAAGCAGCAGGCTTCGAACCACCACAAACCTAAATATTTAAATCTAACGCAAATTTCCATATCCTTTGAAATGTATCTTATCGAAAAATTAAGTATAATACGCTTTTTAAAACCGTTAAAAATAATGCTTTATAAAATATAATTTATAATAAAAGAAATTATAACACATTTTTTAAAAAAAAATTTCTTCAATGTAGTCAGATATTTGGAATTTTGCTGCTCTAAATATTAGATTATATAATATTTGAATTTCAGACGTTAGAATAAAATTTTGTGTTTCTTTTTCGTTTTATCATTCGGTTCCTAATGATATAAGTACAGTCAAACCCCGTTATAACGAACCCTCAACAGGCGGACTCACAAGTTCGTTTTAACCGAGATTCGCTGTATCCGTATTTGCAAAAAAAAGGTCCTAACATGCTAAGATACTACTTCTATAATAAACTTTTTAATAACATAATATTTTAATTAGTGATTATGGACAAACCAAGTATTAAATAATATACTCAATAATAAAAAAACTAAACATTTACCTTTTCTACTTATTTGCTAATCCACTACATTGAAAAAAGATGTTATTTTTTATTGAAAAGTTTTCGATTCTATATGCAACTCGTCAATTTTTTTATCCACTATTTTAAACAGGTCCACAACATGTTCGTCGATGTTTTCTGTGGCAAAAAAAATTGTTGAAAACGTTTTCGCATCTGCAATTGAAGGCCATGGTTCGTCTTGTTCTTCCTCCATCTCTGAAGACGAATCTACAATAGAGTTGTTTTTTCATTTACTAACGCCACGATATCTTCCTCACTCACTTCACCAGATATAATGACATCGTCGTCACAACATTCGAAATGTTCGATTTCATTTTGCGAAAAAGCATCCACTCCGTGCTTTTCTGCTCCGATAGAAAAGGCTTTTGACTTGCCAACGTTAGCCATGATCACTGCAAAGTTCAAAGAATGATAAGCTAAGCATTTAAACAAAAACGGCGGAGAAAACACGTGATTGCTCCTAGGTCGTCTGACCAGAAAGCTGCCCCCCCCCTTCCCTGGTTGATACTAAGCCAAGTATCCACCGGGGGAGGAGTGGGATAAAAACCGTAAAGAACCTTGCCTGTTGTTCCCCTGTCCCACTTATGGGGTCATTAACTCACTCTAACAAAGGTACAATAGACGAGGAATGTGGTCTCTGGACCAGAATATTTCATGCAAAAGGGGTAACTCTTGTAGAAGTAGGGTTGACTTGAGCACAATTAGTAAATAATGTCCCTTTGGGCAAGTGAAAAGTTTGAAGTTTTAGAAATTTTCAGTTCGCTATAACCGAGTCTCTAGCATTTGCTGTTCGTTGTAAAAGTATAAAAATACATTATTAACATAGGGCTTCAGTTGGGACCTTATGAAAGGTTCGCTGTAACCGAGAGTTCGTCATATCCCGGGTTCACTATATCGCGGTTCGACTGTATTATACACTTTTGGAATATGTATGTTCTTTGCTGTTACTTTTCATCA
>BGPR01014747.1:0-15359 GCA_013235015.1 Araneus ventricosus
TAAATATGGCTAATAAGACAAAGGGATTATATAAAAACTTAAACTTGGTTATTTTTTTCATCAGTACATTTATTGACTCAAAAAATATAAAATATAATTTTTTAAGTCATTTAAAATCTTTTTCCAATTGGAAGTGTATGCCTATCTCTAACTGTTTAAAAATGACCTAGTGGGCCGGTTTCATACAAATGAAACAAAGTTTCACTAGTATGAAGTACAAGAGATGCGCCCAGGGAAAAAAAGAAAGAAAAAAAAATGCGTCAGAGTGGTGCTGCGCAATTATCTAAGCCAACTTTTGCAGATTATTTTTTATTACTGAAGAAAAATTGAATAGTTCATTTAAGGGTTTTTTTTTTACTGGATCCAAATGAAATTTTTTAAAAAAGGTATTTTGAACGAAAAAAGACTTAACGTTCAGAATTAAATTTCGGCAGCGGTAAAAAAAACAAACCTCAAATCAATAATTTAGTTTTGCTCCAGAAATAAAAAAAATCAGCAAAAATCGCCTTAAATAATGGAATAGCGCAACTTTTGACTAAAAATTTAAATGTTTTTTCCTTTTTTCGTTTGGTTTGCAAACAAATCTATTAAACTCAATAATAAATGTTTTTGGCTAGGAGGCACAATGTCCTCATTGTAGCGAGAGAAGTGAGCAGGGTTTGCGAAGCAAACCTTGGTGAATTGCTACACGATCCTTCTGGGAGTTGGCGAGCCCCCTAGTTGTTGATTATTTTTGCTAAGGACTATAAGCCATATAAGCTTATAGAGCTTTATAGAGAAGACTGGAAATAAGATATAATTTTTTTAATATTGAAAATTTTCTTGTCATATTTTTTAAAATTATAAATCTTTTAGAAAGTGAGGAAAAATTCTTTATCTTTATATGTTCAGGATTCTATTCAGAACACTTCAGATAAAGTTACGGAAATTTTCCAAGCCCAGATGGAAGGAAAAGAAAAAGCTGTAGAAGTGTTTAAGTCGGAATTCTATACTATGGCTCAACAAGCTACGGACGAATTGAAGAAGATGAAACAAGTTGAAGAAAAAATTGAAGTAAGAAATATTGAATTCAAAATCGACGTTTCGATCGATGCATTATTAATTGTTCTCATTCAATGAAATTTTTAAGTAAAGGATTACAATTTTATTCAAAAAAGAAAGTCTTTTAATTTAGTTTTTAGTGAAGTAACACGAAAATAGTTTTATTCAACTGCTATTGGACATTCTTTTCAATAGATATACTTAACAAGAAAGATAATATTATCTCGAATGATTTATGGGAAGGTATGATTCAAATATGTGTGAGATCTCTAAACCAAATTAAATGAAGTTTATTTTCCTAAATGACTTAACTCTGCTCTTGTCTAGTTCACAAGTCTCTTTATTTCTCAAGCCTTCCTTCTTCACTTCTTTATTACCCAGCAGAGTCAGCGTAACCATTTGATTGTAGAGCACTAATTAGTCCGACTGGATTTACTAACTCACATACCGTGTCGAATTTAGGGGTACTACTTAAAAATTATAGGTTCTTACTTATGCCCATAATTTCTACGGTATCTAATGATTCCATACATGTTCTCTGTGGTTGTCCGCCGCTGGGCAATAAGATCAGAGTGGAAACAGCAATTAGTGTGAAACTTAAATCAATAAAAACGGATCCATATATCGAAGGAAAGTTGAATTTTGAATGTGAAGAGAAACTTCGACCCTGGGAAATGACTCAAATCGAATGGGTTATGTATGAGGAGGAAGACTCTAAATGGGAGAAAAGAATATTTAGGGATGTTTTTCGACAGAACGAAAAAGGGGGTTGCATTATCGAGACGTATTCGAAATCGACTTTAAAGCCATTAGATTGAGTGACTCTACATCAGTCTTTATGGCAGAGATGACTGCAATTCAAGAAGCGGTGGAGTATGTCATGGACAGAGGCCTTGGCCCTACGCAGATAGTTTCAAACTCGAGGTCGTCTTTGATGGCTTTATAGTCTACTTGCGAGAAAATAAGTTTTATTAATAAAATAAAGAAGATTAAATTACATAAAAATAAAACTGGCTTATGTTGTATCAAGGCGCACAAAGGTTACGCGGGAAACAAGTGTGCAGATGAGCTAGCAAAGTTAGGTACAAGTAACGAGGATATTGGCTTCAGCTTCGCTCTATCTAGTCCACAGATTAAAAATTTAGCCAAGAAGGAAATTATTAGTGAATGGCAAAGTAGGTGGGACTCGACTGAAAAAGGGAGGTGGACAAAGGTCTTCTTTGACAAAGTCAAGAAGACAGGTTGCAGGGAGACTTCTATCTGAATCAAATATTTTCGAGTCATGGTATCTTTAGTCGTCACCAGGCAAGAGTATTTGGAAAATATTTACTCTGCTTTTGCGGCCTGGCCCCCAATCGTCATCAGTGGTTTGACAAGCATAAATGACGCCCGGGGCATGATATTATTTTTACGCTTCCTTATCATATTTTACTTTTAAGAAAATGGCATCTGTACCCCCTTGCTCCACGGTTGCTAAGCCACTAGGTTTTGGGGCCTTTTATTCTAAGGGGCCCTAAGCTAAATATTCCTTATTTTAGTCATACGGTAAAAGTCACTTATTACAGAAGAGTGATTAAAGGTGTGTCGTTTCTCTTTTTCTCTTTGCTACTCAATTATGCTCATTTATTTCATAAAGTTTTAAGCGTTATAAGCTACCTTTCATGTGATTCAAACAAGCTCGTTTACACTTCGTTTTTTCATACGATATTTGAAATAGTTAACGCTATCTCAGCACTAAGCAGATTTTCAACCATGGAATGCATAAGGTTCCTGATTTACCTATAATATGAAGGCTAATGTTTCTTTAGTCAGTAAGTTAAAATTTTCTAACAGTAGGTCTGTTTAACTTCTTTAGAACAAACTAGCTCAGTATGTTATATTTCCGTCTTGAAATGTTAAGTATCATGTTCTGGTTATAATCCATTGTTTTTGAGCGCCAAGATTATGTTTTTCTGTTTAACTTAGATTGGAAAATTCTCTGAAAGATTTTTATAAGCAGCTTTCATTTTGATTTTAAGAAACTTTAACATAAAGTTTAAGATACATATATACAATTTGCACTTGCCGGCAATTTCCGGAAATAACTTAATATGTTGATTTTAGAGTTTTGAAACCCATTTTTTCAACAAAGGTACCTAAGTTAATATTTACCTAAGTTATAATCGATATAATTATATTTTCTGTAGTTTCACACATATTCCCACATGCACACACAACAACTGAAGAGTAATTAAATAGAATTAAATAAGTGTCTTGTTAAAAGTCAGTTGAGAATATCTGAGTCGCTTTTGGTTTACTTTCGAACTAGAGATTAGTTAGTGTACCTCTCACTTATACCTACAATAGAAATATCAAAATTTTTATTTTCTAACTATGAAATCAGCACTTAAATATTGATCAACAACAAAAGAACAACCCATATTCTAAAAAAAAATTATCCATTCTGATTCTAAATTTAAGATGTAGATAGTTGCTCACTTGTTGTGGGAAATGAAGTGATTATGCATATATAAAAAATTTAGAACTTAAACCAGTGATTAATTTCAAGAAGTTATATATATATAAATTTAATGTATTAAATCTACTAAGTATTTTAATACACCACATTAGAACAAGAGAAGAAAATTACAACTGTGAAAAATCCAGACATAAAATAAGATCGTGATGTAAAATAAGTACGCAGTTACCTGGACTTATCTTCTTCCATTTCTGGTGATTATGTTCATAAAAAGTCCATCAAAAATGGAATACTTTAATTTTATAAGATTTTACATTTATTTCTTCAGCTGCAATAATTCTTTACTTAAAGGTTTGCGTGTATGATATAAGCACATAGCTTGGTAGATATGTTTTATTGTGTTTTTTTTTATAATTAAAGAATGAACATTTGTTCATATTTATCTTCTCTGTCAGAGTATATGGCAAAAGGCATTTTTTAAAAAAAAAAATCAAATTTAAATTCATTTTTTTTCAGATGAAAAAAATGTATATTTACACCGTTGCTTAACCCCTTGGCAAACAATTTTATTTAATCTACTAATTAGATGTCACCACCCATTTGGGATATTTTTTATTATTTCAATCTGTTTAAGATGGTAAAGGATACTTGAGGCATTTAAGCGTATCCAGGTGATTTTTGTATTTAAAATTAATTGTTACGTTGACTTAAATACGAATTTAAATAGCAAAAATTCTGTTATTCGATACACGACTCAGAGACGACATAGTATGTTAAGGGGTTAATACCATAATTTTAATTTGAAAACATCAAACGATTTAATATTTTTGCCCTACCTCGAGAAATATCAAGGAATATCGGAAGGACAGGAGAATTTGTGATAAAATATTACTTTTTAATTTCTATAAAACTACCCCCTAAACAATGAATATCGGATCTTGCATTTTACCAAAAAATGCATGTTAGAGAGATTGAATAACGATTCCCAAATCAAATTTATCAAGTTATGCAGGGGATATCTAATCAAATCTAATCAAATCGACAAAAAATCAGAACAAGCAACCATCCATTTCCGTTAAGTGTTGAAAACTTTTGTGAGCTTTAATTTTTTTTATTGTTTTAAAAGAGAGTTTACAAATATTAACTAAAAATCTCCAAAGGATCAACGAAGAATAAATGTAGTATTCTTTTTACCTATGAAAATTCCCCTGAAATATCTATTTATCCTGAGCAGATATGTTGCCTGATTACGGAAAATGTTTAGCACCCAAATAATTTTAGGACTAAATGCATATGACAGGAAAGTATAAAAAGAATTACGTATTACAGAAATGGATTTTCATATTTAGTATATGCAATGCAACTTAAAATCTAATATTATGCGAACTCCAGTTTCATATAGATATGTGCCTTTTTGTTCTTTTTAGAGATCAGTGTCGTATTTTTAATTGGACCTCATTCGCTATATTAATCATGTGTATATCTATTTGTTTATATATTTGTAGAATTTGTTAAAGTTGAAAGAAAAGGGAAAAGAAAAAGAAAGAAAAGCTTATTTTCTTCAACTGCAAGAATTCAAAAAGCTGAACGAAGAATTTTCTAAGGTACATATTCAGTGCTTTTCGATCTAGTATTAAAAAGTAACTTTGCAATGAACAATGAAAGTAGGTCACTCTTTTCATAATTTAATCGAAAACTGGAATGTATGCCTTTTTTTGAAATTACATCACTTTCATATTTTATCTTACTTAATCAAGATGGTGATTTTATATTTGATGATTTCATATTTTGTTACTTAATCAAGATAATGATTTTACTAAAAAGTTTGTAAAAAAATTCAGCCATAATAAATGCATTTCAATATTTTAAAAATAATATTCATTTTATTACTTTCTGTTTGAGCTGGCCATCTGAAGATATTTGTTCGCATTTCACTTAAAGGCGAGGTATGGTGATAGGAGTTTAATGGCGCAAAGGCAAGGCTTGGCCATACGACACGAAAATTGCAGTGCATATACAAATAATTATTAATATTAATGGCGCAAAGGCAAGGCTTGGCCATACGACACGAAAAGGGCAGTGCATATACAAATAATTATTAATATTAATGGCGCAAAGGCAAGGCTTGGCCATACGACACCAAAAGGGCAGTGCATATACAAATAATTATTAATATAAAAATGCTATTATTAAATGTAATAACTTGTAATCTAAATATACAAGAAAAATTTACCCAGAGATCACACACACGCATGCACACGAGTGGCGTTAGATTCTGCCCAACAGGGGGCAAGCTAGCTCTCCTATACGGGGGAGGAGTGTGATGAAATTAGTCTCAAATTTATATATATACTTGTTGGAAAAATTTTGTAGCCCCGTTGCATGAACGAGGTGCAACATTTTTCACGACCGGGCGGCACAGCATCCCCGACATGGGGGCCATAGCTCACCCGGTCCCTCCCCCACTGGCACCACCCTTGCACACACACGCAGTAGAAATAAAGATTTACTGAATTCAACTATTTCTTGATTCGGTTTAATTTTGCTTAATTAGTATGTTGTTTTGATACTTGTCGAGGATTGTTGGGGACGGTCTATACAATCCGTTCAGAACCTGCCGTCAGATGAAAAGGCCGCCATCTAAGGGTATTTGGCCCACGACCAAATTTAACTTGATCCAGAGGCAATACACGTTCATCTTCGGTAAAATCAGGATTTGGTAAGACTAAGCAAATCACACTAGCACATAGCTTTTTCATTTCTTGTTAGTTATTTAATATTTTAAATGCACACAAATGATGCACGTAGATATTCATGTGATTCATCCCTTACTTTACGACGCTTCTTTCCTTTTACAGGGTATGCATGATTTAGAACTCAACCAATCGAAACAATGTGCTGAAGTTCTGGATGAATTACGAAGAGACATATCTCAATTACAAAAGAAAATACTTGTAGAAACACAACAGAAAGAGATGGGAAACATCCGCAAACATCTGAAACAGTCTCTATTTTAAAAATATTCATTATTCATGTCCTAATTCTTGTTAATTAGTTAAAATGTGATGTACTTCAACATTAAGAAAGTTGAAGATTTTCTTGTTTTGATATGAGCACGAGTACGTGAAAAATAAAAGTTTCTTTTAAAGATCTGATGCAACGCTCCATTTGATGTCTATTTCAGATTTATTTAAGCAGATAGTCTTCAAATGATCTACTCAAATTTTCTTAATAACTGAAACGACTTTTGTGTTACTTCCAGTTTACATAACTGCAGAAATAAAACCATATTCAAATTGCCCTAAATTTTAAGTCCTGAACATCTGGGAAGTGTAAAGAAGTTTAGTTATATATTAACATCCCGTTTTAGAAGCAACACGAGAGCTATTTCGGGATGGATCTCGCAATTTTGAACAACGGTCAGATGACGAGGACGACAGCTGAGCTGGCACCCCTCTCCAAACTTCCGCACCACACCAGCGGGAGGACGCTTGACCCCCTACGTATGATTTAACGTGCAATAGGCCCGATAAACGGCGGATCTTCAGTGGAATCTGGTTTCGAACCTGGAACCTTCCGGCTCCGAAGCCGACACCTTACCACTAGAGCCCCGCGGCCTTGGAAATCTATCAAAAGAGCATTGAAAGATAGTATAATCATTCATTATCATCGCAAATAATTTATATATATATTATATAGGAGTATAGGATTTAATTCTTGATATGTTTTGTTTACTTTATTTCTGTATGATTATATACTAGTTATATTTGGATTTATATTATATATATATATATATATATATATATCAAAACCAACATATAAACACAAAATAAAAACTCAAAAACAGTAAAAAAGGACAAAATGGCTAAATAGACAAAAACCAGAAAAAACCAAAAAAAAAATTATATATAAAATATATATAATAAAATATATATATAGATAGATATATAGATAGATAGAAAAAAATCCGCGGAAAGAAAATGCCGAAAGTTCTTATAGGGAGAAAATAAACAAATGCGCAATAATGCTGCAATTCAAGAAGATTTGTGGAAAATATCAAAGTCATGAAAATCAATCAATGTTAAATTTAAATGGATAAACAAAGACTGTAGTGTATCGGTAAAAGAGTATAGATGCTCATCAGGGGTAAATAAGTGAAATCTATACGAACCGCTAAAACATTTTTTAATCTAATTTTTAGAGGTTAGTATAGATTTCACTTATTTACCCCTGATGAGCATTTATACGCTTTTACCGATAAACTGCAGTCTTTGTTTATCCATTTAAATTTAACATTGATTGATTTTCATGACTTTGATATATATATTACTTATATTTTTTTATCAATTCGAATTGAGCATTAGAATCACCAATATTAGATTATCTTGGAACTCTTTCTTTCATTCCATATGACTTTTATAAATATTTGCTTTCTGGAGTTTAAAGTTTCTTAGAATATGATAAACATTCTTTCAAAATCAGTGCTAAGCAAAGATAAAGATTACTTAATCAATCTGATACTGAAACAGTCACATGCTTTGTTGATCAAGAGCGCGCAGCAGTGTGCTCAGCTGCAAAGAAGTGACATTATCAAGCGTTCGGACTGCAGTGTTTTTTTATAAAAATGGCATTTCTGAACACGTTAAAGGACGGGTTACCGATAGATCCTCTTCCGCCCAAGAGACCTCGAGACAACAGCGTGCCGCACGCCCCTGTCAGGAATACGCATTTGACACCTGAGGAAGAGCAGGTAGGAATAATAAAGATGTTTTAGGATGTTTGAACAATAATTAAAATCCTATGAATTTATCTTATGATGAATCTATATGAATATGAAAACGGAAAATATTTAAAACATTTTTTAAAGGAAATTTTTAAAATTTTGTTAAAAGAAATTAAAATGGGTGAACAGCCTCACAAAATAGTTTTCTGAAAATTCCGATAGAAATATCCGTCATAGTTGGTGAAGTTTTCCGATTAAATTCAAGAAATTTATATGCAAACGTCATTTTCGGTTCAAAAATAATATGAACGTCAACAAGTTATTATGTTTTAATAAAAAGCGCATAAATTATAGAATATCTTGTAGCAAAAACAATGGAGTCAATTTATGTCAATCTAACATTTAACTGCATATTGTCTTACGCTTTTTCTTGCAGCAAGGTGAGCAATGGATTCAAAAATTGAATTAGAGCGGCACATTTAAAATGTATCACCTGAGCATCAATTGACTTCATTGAAAGGATTTTAATAACATCAGAAATAAAAAAAGAATAAAATAACATATAAAATTAAAATGGAAATAGATTCTCTAATAAAATAAATTGGTTTTTGCTTCAACTTTGTTTTAATATGGAGATATTGATTCGATACACATTAACATTAAATGTAAAATAATTTTTAAAAAATGTTTCTATCTCATAGCCTATAGGATTTAGAATGTTTTTTTTTAAATTAAAAAATATTTAATTTTATTATTCAAATGACTTGTGATGTGGAATGTATAGATATCAGTCGTAATTTTTCAGATCGACGAAGAGAAGCTTATATGGGATCTCTTCAATACCTTCTTAAAAGAACTTCATAATATTATGCTTTTCTGAGAAAACTTGTCACGGGAAAGGAAAGTAAATTTATAAATAGGCACGAAGTTTTTACCTAGAAACCTACCTTATATGTATAAAAACTGTTAACTGTTTTTAAATTTTTAAAGTATATTTTTAAATAAGTGATTCTAAATAACTCTGTACAACATGAAAAATATCCTCTAGATGAAAATATGTGTTGCTTGTATATTTTTGGCTGAAAATAGCGAATCTGTAATTATTTTTTGTTTAGCTCCAAAAATCCACAAAAAGCCACATCCGTAAAAAGTGGCCTCTAAGAACAAAATTCATTCCTGGCACCAAAAACATATCACATGAACCACTTGTGAATCCGCAATGTGACTTTCTTCCACCATTGCGGATTAAACTCGGTTTGATTGATATATTTGTAAAAGCTCTGTACAGAGAAGGAGTGGCTTTCTTGCATCTCAGGAACAAATTCAAATCTTTAAGTGATGCAAAGGTAAAAGAAGAGATGTTTATTGGCCCACAAATTAAAGCAGTCTTTCGTGATGAAGAGTTTGAAAAAAAAACTGTCAGAAGCAGAAAAAGCAGCCTGGCTGGCATTCAAATCAGTGTGCACACATTTCCTTGGAAATAAGAAAGCTGAAAACTATGAAGATCTTGTTGGTGACATGGTGAAATGCTTTCGTGTTGTAGGTTGTAATATGTCATTAAAACTAAACGTTTTCGACTCACATCTGAACTTCTTTCCTCAAAACCTTGGCGCAATTAGTGATGAGCATGGGGAAAGATTTCACCATAAGGACATCTCTATGTTTGAAAAGCGTTTCAGTGGACGATGGAATCGAAGTATGCTAGCTGAATATTGCTGTTCTGTTATCAGGGACACACAATCAGATGCCTACAAGAGGAAACAGCACAAAAAAAAATCATTTTAGTGTTTGAGTTTTCTATAATCAAGCCTCTGTTATATTTTTCTGTAACCAATTTGTATAAATATAAGAAGTATGTCTCCTACAAAAACTGTACGTGATGGACCATTTTGGTTTTGATATATGAATCAAGCACCTTTTGTTTATACAGAATCACATAGTTTCATATAAAGGACAGGAAAAAAGCTCAAATTTGTTGTATAGTGAATCAATGAATTAAATTTTCTGTCCTAACGCATTAAAATTTCTATTCAATATCTCAATTTTTATCTCGTCTTTTTAAAGAAACATTTTCTTTTATTCGATTTAAACATCTTGCGTGAAACTTTCATCCATTCACTGCCTTTTTGTGCTGAGTATACTTGTTTTTTTTAGAGAAATTGACTATCTTTTTAATTTTTGAGACTATTTTAGATGGAAAAAGTAACAGGATATCCCATATAAAGAATGCAAATTTTGATCTTTAAGAAAGGGGCATGAATCACTTTATTACATTATTCCGATGTCAATTAATGTGCAAAACATTTTCAAATATAGAAGGGTTTTAATTTTTTTCAGTCGCAGTCTGCCTTCACCATCCGCCCCCCCCCCCCTTAAAAAAGTTCCGCTACCTACTTTGTGGTGATGAATTTTTCCAAGAGCGCATTTACTCAAGATAATATAATAAGTTATTACTGGATGGGAGATGAGATTTTTATTAATTGTAGTTGTTTGCTAAAAAGTCATGGACTGTATTAACCCTTTAACTGCGGATGTGGTTTATAAATCACATATATAAGAAGGAACCCGCAGTTAAAGGGTTAATCATCTTAGAGTCCTCAAATATTTTTGATTACTAATATTAAAAAATCAGTTGAAATATATCGTGCATTTGCTTCCTCGATCCGAAAATTGCATTACGTGGCTCCACACGGGATCGGAAACTATAGTTTAAGAAGCCCTGCATACTTTGATTAGTGCGATAATTAAGATAATCATATGTACGTACTCCAAAAATATTGAAATTAAGAATTCATCTAGATAATTACAACGAATTCAGCAAAATATAAAAATTGAAGTGCAATTTTTAAAAAAAATGAAGTATATCTACATATTTCATTGCAGATTCTTCAAATCTTAAGGGTTAATATGAAATGAATGAAACAGATTAAAATATATTTTTTAATTGAGTTTGATATTTAAGCACTTACCCTTTGCAAATAAACTTATCTAATGTCAATCGAACAGTGGTAGTTTTTTTTTCACCCATGTCCTCGCGATAACAATATATTTATCTAACTCGGATGTTCAAGTTTTTCTCTATATTTGTATCCGTCTTTACCTCAAGTTCTTTCGCTTTTTAAATTGTCCTGAATATTGTCAAAATATATTGTGATTTCTTTGGATGGTTGATACTCCATTCAAAAAAAAAATGTATAAATCTTCTAATTCCGCTGATTCTTGATTATATACCGAATCGACATTCTCAAAGACGAGAGCACGTCCATTTGAACAAAAGATGTGTAAAAAACTTCTTACTTTTAGCAATAGTTCTCAAAAATACTATAGATGGCGCCACGGAAACCTACCGAGTGCAAACGAAATTTTGCGAATTTTTTTTAAAATTGATAATTGAGAGCTCTAAAATTATTAAAATATTGCATTGCCATCAAGACCCAATAAATATACAAAATTTTACCCTAGTGCCCTCCCCCCGATAGAAGTGGGCACCACTAAGTGTGGATGAGTTGCTCAGGTTTGTATATGAAGGAACTCGCCTGCCTCGGGGCACAGGAATAGGGGGGGGGGGCGGCAGCCCTCCTCCAGTGATAGTACGTACCTCCTACGGGAGGGGTTGGGCCGTGAGGATGTGTTGGCCATTAGGACCCGACCTCAGTACTCGTCGATATCGCACGACTGTCATTCAGTGAAAACCCGTGTGCTTTGGCAGGTCGGGGGCTGCATTTATGGTTACCCTAGTGCCCTAAGACCTAGTGCATTAAGAAGTGGGTGAAAAATCGGTCACAAAATTCCAACCTTAAATACATACAAACATGAAACATTTTTTCTTAACTGCAACCTCACGGCATTTAGGGTATAACAGCCTGTGTTGCTGTAAGTCCCATCAAACAACAATTCAACACGAAACATTTCGAACTTAGTAAAAGCGTTTAATAATGAAAACCACATTTTCCCAAGAGTCAAGAATGTTTGGGATTCTCGTTTAATTCTACATATATGTTTTTTCCCCAAAATTCTTCTACAATAATTGGATCGTCTGTAGTTGTTTCACTGGCCAAATATAACACTTTGCTTCCTTTTTTTCTACTTCTTAAAAATGGATCCGGCTCAGGGCTGTATCGAGATGACACTGCGCTGTTGGCAGACTTGCAACAGCTGCGTCCCCCCCCCCTCCACTACGTTCTACATTTTCATTAATTTTTCATCCCCTCTATAATTCTCCGATCCGGAAAAAATGCCATTGCTGCAATTATTTTTCTATGCAAATTTAGAATATTTTATAATTTTGAAATACGTTTAATAAAAGTGATATATAATTGAAAAAGGATACTTTAATGAACTATACTGTTGAAAAATACGTTACACAACAAAATAAATGTATCACTGCAGAAATTAAATTACAAATTGCATAAATTTTCTAAAAAACTAATAATAAATCAAAATAGATATCTAATTGTTTATGGCAGTTACTCAATATTGGTCTTTGTGTGATGCATAATAAAGAACAGATTTTATTTGCTTCAGAATATATATAATGCATAATTTACAAATTAGAAATAAAAGAAAATGAGGTCTGTAATCAAAGGTTGAATACATATGAGTTGAATTCAAATTATATTGATCTCAAATAACATTATCAAAATGATTAAGGGGACATACAATTCTTAAACCTCGAAAAAATGGTGGAAAACTGTCAAATTCGATACATTATATCTCTAAAAAAATGCTATTCAAGAACTCACTTTTTCTTTCTAGAAAAATATCTGTAATTTCTCTTATAGTACACACATTTTCAAACCTTCATATTGGTATGTATTTATTTGAAAGAGTTATAAATATGGGTATAATTTTTGGAGAAAAAAAGATAGTTACCTTGCGCGCACGATTACGGATAAAATATTTATCTAAACAAAATATTTTGGGTCTCTCAGTAATCCAAACAGTCTGTTTAAGAAATTGAACCTCAATTTATTAACATTTAAATTTAATTTCTATTTTATATACCAATTTAAAATAAGAATGTTAGAAATAGTTAAAATTTCAACTTTTCTACCCCCCCTCCTCCAATGGGAAAGGCAAGTTCCTGCAGCTCTATTTGCTCTAAGAACTATTAGACACGAAAGTTCTGGATTTACACCTTCAGAATTAGTTTATAGTCGCAATCTTAGAACACCTGTAACGTTAATATATGAACAGTGGATGAATCCTGAAGATGAAGGAAATAATGTTGTTGAATACGTTTTTCAATTGATAAATAGGTTAAAGAGATGTAAAGAGGATAAAATGCTGGAAATGTAAACTAAAAGAAAAGTCTGGTACGATCGAAGGGCTATCAAAAGAGAATTCTCTGAAGGAGATTTAGTATTGGTTATATCGACGAGTAAGCCCAACAAATTAGCAGTTGAATGGAAAGGTCCTGGGAAGATTGAGAAGAAATTATCCGAAACTAATAATGTTGTGAGTTTTGAAGGAAAAAAAGACCATAATCAAGTTTACCATGTTAACATGTTAAAACCTTATCATAAGCGAGCAGAATGGGTGAACTTAATGATTACAGAAGATAAATCTGATATTGAAGATATGGATGAGAACTTTCCAGCAATTGACTCTGAACCAACCTTGTTCGATTTTGATGAAGTTAAAGAAAGCAGTTCCTTAAATGACAAACTAAATGAACAACAAATTCAAGAACTGCATGACCTGCTGTTGAAATTTTCAAAGATATTCTCTAATAAACCTGGCAAGACGCACTTAGTAATGCATGATATTCAACTGATCGAAAATACACCGATTCAATGTAAACCCTACAGAATTTCACCTAGACAAACTGAAATACTAAAAACAGAAATTGATAAAATGCTGAAACATAAAATAATTGAATTAGGAGATTCAGATTGCACCTCTCCCGTGATTTTAGTTGAAGTAGCCGGAAAAGATCCTAAACCTTGCATTGATTATAGGAAGTTGAATAAGATAACGAAAACACAATTCTTCCCATTACCAAATATAGAACAAAGAGTGGAAACCGTAGCAGCGGCAAAATACATATCAGTTTTAGATTTAACAAAAGGATACTGGCAAATACCGTTAACACCTAACGCTCAGAGAATTGCCACTTTTGTAACAAGTTTTGGAACATTTAGACCGCTACGTATGTCTTTTTGCCTTAAAAATGCACCATTTACATTTAGTAAAATGATGGCTGACATTCTTCATGGACGTGATCACTTTGCAGTACCTTACTTAGATGATGTTGCAATATACTCAAACTCGTGGGAAGAACATCTTAGTCATCTGAATGCTGTCATGTCAAAAATAAAGGATGCTGGTTTAACCATTAAACCAATAAAGTGCAAATTTGCTCAAGATAGAGTCAAGTACTTAGGACACATTGTAGGTCGTGGTATAAGAACACCTAATGAAGTAAAAGTAACAACAGTCCTAGATTTTCCCGTACCGACTATAAAGAGTCAAGTGAGAGCATTTCTAGGATTAGCAGGATACTATAATCATTATATTCCTATGTTTTCTTCTCTAGTTGCACCTTTAACAGAAACTTTGAAAGGTAAGCTAAGACGAGGAAAGATAAATTGGACAGAAGAATGTTCAAGAGCCTTTAAAGAATTAAAGGAAAAATTGTCACAACAGCCTATACTATACGCACCTGATTTCAATAAAGAGTTTATACTACAAACTGATGCTTCAAACTTTGGTATGGGTGTAATTTTAGCTCAAAGGGATGATAATGACAAAGAACATCCTGTATTATACCTTAGCAAAAAGTTTTCGGAAACTGAAAAAAAGTATTCTACTACAGAAAGAGAATGCGCTGCCATAATATTTACTGTAAAGAAACTGCAATGTTATTTAGACGGGCATACAAAATTCCTCATCATGACGGACCTCTTAGTTTGGCTTAAAAATAATGTGAGTGTAAATCCACGACTTATGAGATGGGCACTGGCATTACAGCCTTATAACTACACAGTAGTTCATCGAAGTGGAAAAAACCATAAAAATGTAGATGCATTAAGCCGCACACCTTGGCCTGATTAGCAGCTTTTTTCTTATCTGTTTTGAAATTCATATATTTTGTTTATACGCTTTATTCTTATTTGTTTGTATATTTGATGTTTT
>BGPR01014747.1:25359-38411 GCA_013235015.1 Araneus ventricosus
AAAGTGGGTGTCAGGCAATGAGTCATATGAGCGCATTTCCGGAGTTCTTTGTTAGATCACGCTCAGTAAAATGTAAACATCACCCTTCTATTTTTCACTTTGCACCTATTTTGATGAAAATAACTCCGCCCGGCGCATGCGCAAAAGCGCGGAGGGTTTCCGAATCCGTTGCTAAACAATATCTGTGTCAATAGATTTTGAAATGACACGCATGCTTATGTAACATCACTAAATCGGTGGTTGTCTAGCTACAAGCCCTAATAATATATTAACAGGTTTAAAATTATTATTAAATCATTTTTTGGTTCGCAATCAAATTAAAATGAGTATAGTAAATTTTCAGGCGCCTTTGGATCAATGGCGCCCCTGGACTACAGCCGAACTAGCCCGTTGGATAAGGCGGCCCTAGTTACTATACATTGGAATGGACATGGGACGGAAGAGACAGTCATATTTCCAAAAATGATTTTTTTTTTGGACTAATGGAGTGTAGATTCAAGAGAATCTCTGGAATCGAATTTTTTTTGAAGATTACAGTATTCTCTATGTATACTTCGTATACTAGAAAGTAAACCAGCGGGAGTGAACTCCCCAAAACTTTCTCGCATACGAATAACACGGGTAGGAGAGAAAAATACACGGCTCGCCGGAAAACGTGCGGTATTCCCTAAGGTAGGGAAAACACTCGCTCCAGGGTTCGCAGCTTTTTTTTTTCTGCGTAGAATGGGGAAAAAACCGAATAGGTAATTTCAACATCTTTTTTTAACCGATTTAAACGAAAATTGGAGACAAATCTGCAATTAGGGTTTCAAGACTACATACGAAATTTCATTTATCTAAGTAATTTTGCTAAAAAGTTATGGCGTTCAAAAGTATGCGATTATACAGACTGACAGACGGTCAACCCTTTGACGGATTTGGCCCAAAATTTTATATGGACCTACATTTCTGATGATAAAACTGGCTACTAAATTTTATCCATCTAGCTATTTAAGTTTTTGCGTTATAGAGTTAGCATGAACGCGGACAAGACAGACAGACTTCCTGTTGGCGGATTATGTCCAAAAATCGATAAAAACCTACAAATAATGTGTAAAGATAACATACCAAATTTCATCCCCGTAGCTCTAATAGTTTTCGAGTTATCGCGTTTACAGACAGATATAATTCCAAAATTATGTTTTTCGGACTCAGGGAAGTCTAAAACGTGGAGATTCGTCAAAATCTCGAGTTTTGATTTTTTGACGATTAGAATGCTTTCTCTTTGTAGACGAAAAAGTAAAAAACCCAGAAAGAACTAATTCACCGTATTCTGTGAAAAACTAATCCATCGTAACTTTCTGCTGAAAAACTTCACTCAAGCCCCCCCCCCAAAAAAAAAAATTAAATTATTTTATAATTAACTATACCTCTTCATTTACGACTATTATTCACTTAAAGGTTTGCGAAAGCGAAATCACCCGTGAGTAATAAGTTAGCTGATCTTCCAAAGTACTTGCTGGATGATGGTCTGTTATCTCATCTGATGGAGGTTGTGATAATAATGTATTTATCGCGTATTTTTCCGATAAAGCAACTCGTGTTGATGTATTAAACTTGACTCTTTCTTTCTAGAAATTCCGATTCATTTCTGTCACTAGTGCGCATTAGTCATCCAGTTGTCTGAAAAGTGTTCTGTTGTTGAAAGGGTAACTAATTTTGCAATGAGGAAAAGGAGACGAAATTTATCTTAGGTATAGATCATGATTGGTTAACAAGCCAAACTGCTTATTCGTATTGATATGAATGTGATAAAATCTTTATCACATCATGAAAACGATAACAAGTCTCTGTATTTTATATCTTTTAAGTTCTGTGAGGGTTTGTGAATATTTTTCCAACCATTTCGTTCTTTAAAGTTTGGTATGACGCATGAAATGGTATAGGAAGTTTTTTAATATATCTTCTTTTTCTTTTCCTTTCTAAAGAGGAAGTATTGCGATCGTCAAAAAATTTAGGATTTTCGGCCGGTTCGAACCCTCTGACTCTGAAGAATCAATTTGTGGAAATGTCTGTCTCTGAACACGATTAACCCAAAAATAGAACGAGCCAGAGAAGCGCAATTTGATATGCGGTCTTTACACCAAAATTGTAGATTTGCATCGAATTTTGAACGAAATCCGTTAAAAGGAAACCACCTGTCTGTCCATCCTTGTTCATGTGA
The DNA here is from genome assembly GCA_013235015.1 of Araneus ventricosus. NCBI lineage: Eukaryota > Metazoa > Arthropoda > Arachnida > Araneae > Araneidae > Araneus > Araneus ventricosus. The sequence continues at coordinate 27,563 of BGPR01014747.1, forward strand.
GCACGATAATTCCAAAAACAGAACAATATAGACAGATGAAATTTGGCTTGCAAAGAGAGGGCAAGACTTGGGAAATTCAGTTCGGGATGAAACTTGGCATATTAGTAGCATACCTTTAAGGTGTTCGCCCATTAATCTAATAAAGTGCAATGGCCAGCCAATTCGGAGAAAATATCCCTCAAACTTTGGACACAGCTTATATACCAGTAAGTGATCACCAGCAGATAGCAGTCAAATGGCTCAGGTGTCAGCGCGCTTACCTACTGTCCGCTTCGGTCCTCGCTGTGTTTTTATTATTTTTATTTTTTCCAAAATTATTTCAAATTAAATGAAAAATTAAAGAAATTTATTTTAATTAAAATATTAATTATGTTTATGCATAAAATAACTGTTCATTCATGATACTTGAATTATAGTTAAAATTTGATTTATAAGCAGTAAAATAATTATAAACACATCTTTAATGGCGATAAATGATAATTATAATGATGCACATCAGGAAACATTTTTGTTTAGGCTTTATCTTTCATAAATTTTAGAAATTCATTCTGCATTTATTAATTAACTAGGGGTTCTGCCCCCTGCTCGCTAAAGCTCGACAACCCCCAGGAGGATTGCGTTGCAATCCACCCAGGTTTACTACGCAAACCCTGCTCGCTTCGCTCGCTACAGTGAAGACACTGCATGCCCTAGCACAATTATTTTAAAATCTTTATATATATATATATATATATATATATATATATATATATATATATATATGAATCAGCTTTATTTTGCTTCTGATGCTTTAACTTAAATCAGCACAGAATAAAATTTTAGCCTCAGACAAGATATTTTGCTTCAAATACAACTTTCAAAGAAAATTATTAAAGTGCATAAATAAACAAATACATAAGAGTTGCAAAATTGAAACAAATATAATTATTCTAAAAATTAATTCTAAAAACAAATTATACTTAATATTATTAATAAAGAGATTGTGCTGTGACATCTTAGCACTATGAATATAAAAAAGACAATATTATTAATAAATAAAAATCTTAAGCTGATTTCCTTTTAATCCTTTTACCTTAATAAGAAGGAATAAAATATTTTGGCCCTGGACCTTAGCCTACCTTATTTGCAGGTACGATGCGTTCGAATAAAACGTTATTTGTAGGCACTGAGCTATAGAATAGAACGTTATTTGTAGGTACTGCAAGGGCAGATGAAACGTTAATTGCAGGTACAGTAGTAAAGGATAAAATGTTATAAGTACAGATAATTCTGTGAAGCCAGTGGCGCCATCTGCTTATGAATTTAAGAAGAAAAAAATTATATTTATAATAATGAATTCTAAATTAAATACTAAAATGTAGAACAGAATTTTAAAGATTACTGAATTTTAGATTGAGGGGAAGGTTTGATAAAATTTATTTGCAAGTTTCTGATTCAAAATTTTTTTAGATAAATTGTCTTACTTAAAGGTTCTTTTATTGAAGAAATTTTTATTTGAATAAATGGAATAAAGAAGAGTGCTCAGTTAATATAATAATATATATAATATACAGCGCTTTAAGAAATTTTAAGACCACTAACAAATTGGTGCATTTCTAAAGAAGATGAAAAAATATGCAAATTTTTTAGGGTATGTATTTAAAATTGACCGTGGTACATTTTCTGTAATAATTTTAACTTTAAAAATTAACTTAAATTTAACTAAAATCTACTCATTTTTCTAAAAATTAAATAAGGTGTCTGTTAAGAAATTATAAGACTACTTGAAAAATTAGCATGTTATACATCACATTAGAATCATTATAAAACTTATGGGTTAGTATTTTGTGAAAGCATTACAAAGCAAAGGTGCAGGTTTTGATTGTTTCATCCACAATTTATTTGAAGGTGCCTCGGAGAAAACAGTTACCTGAGTCCAAAAATTTTTATGGGGTGCCGGTAAATCTGAAAGAGAAAGAGATAGGTTAATGAAGCGTTCTAACACTGCCATTCGCAATTTCATAATTAGAAAACATTATTCAAACAACATAAAACTATTCGGATGAAAGAGGATTTTAACAGCACGGGACGATCAATAAGTTTTTTGAATATAAACTGAAAAGGTCTTTCGACTTGAAAAATATCTGAACATTTCAGCAAAATAATTTCACATGTCATTGTTTGGAAGGGTCTTAAATTAAATTCTAAAACAAAATATAGGAAAATAGAGAAAGCACTAAAGTTATTGAAATATCATCAAAACGAAAAACTGAAATGGGCGAAAAAGGTCAAGACATGAAACGATGAGTGGAAGCAAATTGTATTTTCTGATGAAATTTAACTTTGACTGTCCCGATGGCTTCAAACACTATTGGCTTGACTTGAGGAAAGGAACCGAAAGAATGTTTGAGTCAACGAATGGGATGAGAATCAGTAATGGTTTGGGGATCCAATTGTGATGGATTGTGATATTTACTGCAAATTTCGGGACATATGCACAATATCAAGCCATGCTGTATGATAATCTGATAACGTTTGAGTCTTTATTATGTGGTGCTAACTGGATTATTCAGTAAGGACATGCTTCTTGCCATACATCTAAATACACCCAGGAGTGCTTTATAAAGAAAGAGATCATATTTTGCCATAGCCACATCGAAGTCCAAATCAGATGGAAAAAACAGAAATCTCTTGTGGTATATTATGTCACAAAGTTTGTGCTAATAATAAACATTTCTCATCTGCCAATAAATTGAAAATATTGCCATTGCAAATGAATGGCGCAAAATTTTTGAAATTGAACCTTACTACTTGGTAATTTCAATTTAAAACAGAGTGTTTGAGGTTCTGGGAAAATGGAGGCACTTACCTTCTTAAAAGAAAGAAAAAAAAAAATGACGGGAGGCTGTCTTTTCAAACAGCCGCTAATGTTAAAGGCGTAGGACTACTTTACTCGCTTGACTCTTTTGTTTCTCGAAGTTTCTCGTAAGTTTTTAAGTTTAAGTAAGTTTTTTTTGTAACTTCTATTGTTACCCATTATCTCTAAAATAAGACATTAGTTATGATTTTAACATACTTAGTTACCGAGATATAGAGGATCTCCCATACCAGGTTTTGTGGCGTTTTGGCGTGTGAATCAATTTCCTTCCTGAGACCCCAATGGGAGGAACGTAGTCCTACGTTAAAACAATAATCCTAGAATCTCTACACTTTTATCCATTTGAATGAATATTTATTATTGTAAACGAATTGCACAAAACTGCAATATAACCAAGATTCCCTTTTCTTTAAAGTCGCATTTTAAATTTGTGCAATAAAGCCATTTTCCATTAGAATCGCACTTCTTGAACATGGATATATATTTCTTTCCTTCGACGGAAAGGAATTCAGTTTTCTGACAAATAGAATCAAACACGTTCGAATAAATACATCTTTAAATTGATGAGAAATGCTAACAAATTTAAAAGAAAATCACTAAAGAATAATTAAAGAGTGCTTTGGAATGAGGGTTGCCACAATTATAAAACAAACTAGAGTCATAAACATTCTTTCAAACTTTCTTCAGACCGTCTTGATAAACCATGCAACACAATGTCCTTTCTTCTCGGGAGACGCCATTTTCAATAAATCTGTCTTTATGTGTCGTGTTTAACGTCATCTATGACAAAAAAAAACTTTTAAAAAACTTTTTGAGTTACTCTGTCCATAGCTGCAAATTGTTATGTTGTAAACCTATTCTTTTTCTTAAATAGAAGTTTGAAGTTGTACGGATCTTTTTGGGACAACCAGTATAACAAGGAAGCTATCAGTAACAGAATTTCGTAAGGGTTTCAGAGGAGTAGGGAATTTTGGAGGAGGAGAAATTTGTTTTAAATTTAGTGCTTTAATATTCTTTCACCGCTAATATTCAACCTGAACATACCTGAACTTTTTCTATTTAATTTGTAAGTAAAGTTTTTGAACATATATCAGGATAAATGAAAACGCATATCCTAGTGTTAGAGTAAGTTTAATCAATTTATGCATAGAAGTAATTATAACTTTCCTTCTTCAATCTTTTAATTATTTAATGGGGAATTAAAAAGTAGAATTGTAAACCCATGTACATGATGTGATTTATCCATTTTTACTTCAATTAGAATTGCAGAAAGAATTATCTTAAATTTTATTTCGAATTCGATGCATAATACCACACACATTCAAAATAAAATCAGAAATTGATGAATAATACTCCAAACTTGCATGCACGGTTCAAATATTGTGCTTGGCTTTCAAAATCTGAATGCGAAGAGAAACCTGTAGGCACACACACACACACACACAGTTATATATATATTTTATACCATTAAAACTCAAATAACATTTTCATCATATACACCTTTAAACCCTCATTTAAAATTAAATATAAAAAAAATATAACCTAATATTATTCACACAATGAAATACAGAAAGATAATAAGATTAAAAACTATTACTATGAAAAAGACAACCCAGAAATAGAAGTCCAGCAATCAAATGCCAATCAACCTTAGGAATCTATTATGTCATATTATTTCGACATTTACAGGCGCCAACCTTCTGTGAGGGCCAATTGTTGGAAAAAGACAACAAATATAGGAGTAAATCTCCAAAATATATTAAGAAAAGAACGAGAAAATTAACTAAATGCTTACTGATTCAAAGTCATAGCATTAAATGCCAAAAGCTAAATACGAAATACAGTTCCGCATTTATTGTGAAAATATTATAACTAAAATATGTTATATATACTATATTAAATCATCATTAATAAATTAAACTATAAATTTATAATTTTTAGAAAACGTTATATTAACCTATTTTATTTTGATAATATCGTTTAAAAAATTATGTAATTCTTCATATTATCATTTGCAAACTAATACTAATAATAGTGGCGCCATCTATCTATGTTATTATGTACTAAAATCTAACTGTATTCAAAGGATATGAAAATTTCAAATTAATCAATTCTACAACTTAATTGATAACATTGAAAAGATATCTTTTTGCACTTTAAAATGATGTAAAAATGATTTTTGTGCTGTAATATTTTCGAAAGTTATTAAGGAGGAACGCCAAAATTTCGCTTTTTTTCAATTGATTAAAATTCTAATTAAAATTTCAAAAAGGGCTCCGATTTGCACATTTCCACCATCCAATTAATGTTCGAGCCAAATTTGAAGCTCTAAGTCCAGCGGTCTGCTCTCTAGAGCGCCAACACACAGAAACACACACACATTCTCCTTTATTATTAGTAGAGATTACCTCAACTTTCCACAATTAAAGAGCAACAAGCAATTAAATATTAGTTTAAACAATGAAAAAGGTTTGAATTGCGTAGTAACAATCAAAAGTATTGCTGTAAATAATGCAAAAAATATTTTTAAAAATTTATTGAAATTAGAGAAAATAATTATTCGGCAACTTAATTGATATCATCGGGATATGTCAGGAAGTTATTTAGGAAAAACGCCGAAATTTCGCCTAATTAATTAAAATTATAATTAAAATATCAAAAAAGGGTTCCGAGGTGCACATTGCCAGCACGTTCGTGCCAAATTTTGTAGCTCTAGGTCCAGCGGTTTGCCCTGTAGAGCGCCAACATTCAGACACACGCTAATTCTCCTTTATTATTAGCACATATAATAAATAGATTAAATTGCAAACAAAACCTAAGTCAGAGATAGAATTGAACTAAAATGCAGGGTGTTAATCAATTATTGGACCCATTCCAAAAACTAATAAAAATAACTAATAATGTTTTTTAAATGAGAGAGGAAATAAAAAACAATTCAGATAGGTGGCGCACCATTACGGCTTTCTAAATTGGCTACAGCGAGAGATTTCCATTCGCAAGGGTTACCGATCAACACAAGGCGATGAGCGTTTTATGGATTCCTTCTTTAGTTTTAAATGAATATCTTGAAAACTCTTCTGTTTTCGAATTACAATTATATATCAAATTAAAGAGCGTAAAATTGCCTACAAGTGCATGCTTTTATTTTTCTACTAGTTTTAATAATTTTGCAAATAATGGCTCCCGAAAATGGGAGATGTCGAAAAATTTACGAGCACATAGACAACCATAACGGCTTGTTATCTGAAAAAACCTTTTTAAAATGCTCTCTCATTTATAACAGACTCTAAATGCTACAATATTAGTTTTTGAAATGGGTCCAATAATTTATGAGCACCCTGTATTGCGGTGTAACAGCACAGAAGAAATCGAAAATATACAGGGTGATTCAAAATCCTAAGGATTACCTTAAGAGAGGTAAATAGTGGCCGAATGGTTTCATCACAATACATCTCCACCATCACTTTATTTAGAATAGATTGAAACATAAATTCTACGTTATCCAAATGTATTAGATTTATTTCAACCAAATGCATTTGGAGAGAAAATTTCCACTACTTGAAAATTTATTTTCTGAAAGGAATCGATTTAAAATTTAGCTCTTTCTCCATATTCACTCAGGGATATCTAGAAAATTTATGTGTGCCGCCAACACTAACAATATATATTTACTACTACATAAATGATAACTAAAGGCATAATTTTACAGAAAAAAATATTTATGCTCTATTTCTATATTGTAGAACACGTTACAAATGAATTGATTGCACTACCTGTTTTAATACTTTGGGAAAATTTATATTTCACTTAAATCAATTCAATGAAGTTTAGTGAACTTCTGTAAAATAAGAATGCTATTATACTGTAATGTTAATTTCAGTAATACTAATTAAAAAAACTACTACATAAACTCTTAATTACGTTTTCTTTATGGTAAAATCAAATCGTAACGCACAAGATTCGCTCCGAAACTTCTATTATAAAGTTTAGTAGCGAGTATTCAATGCAGCGTTTCTTAAATAACTTAAAATATGCAAAATTGAAATTAGACTCTTTTATGCCGCAATCATAATTTTATTAAATATCTCTTGAAATGATTCAGTATGCCAATCTAATGTATTTTATTCATCTAAATAAAAATCGCAGGTATAATCCTATAATTAAATCATAGGTATATTCCAGAAAATAAAGGTATAACCTTCAAAAATTAGTTTTAACTCATCTAAAGAAAAGTTTCGTTTCCAAACTGCGGATATTTCTAACAATATTTAATATTTTACAATCGTTTTCATAAGTAGACTAATTTATTAATTTTGTAGCAAATTAAATTTGCTGACACTTTGTCTGCTGATTTAACACACAAATAATAAAACAGACCAAAGGAACAACAAGAAACTTTATTGAATAAATAACTCAAACAAAAACTTTTAACGTAAACTCAATAATTTTTAGTGAAGGCATATTAAATTCAATCAGTGGAGATATACAACTGAAGTATCTTTTCAAGGATTAAATGTGTAATGATTCCTTAACTTTTTTGTCGTCGTGATCTTGTCATTTCTAGGTGTCAGCACTCGCTGGACTGCCGCATTCGACTGCATTACGAAGCCTCTTACGTTTCCTGGCTTATTTAGAGGCTAAACATCACCACTAAAGCACAGGGAAGAGAGCTTTTTTTAAAAATTTATTTAAAAGCTTAAGGCTTCCATTCTTTTTGAAATTTCTTTTCTGTACCTCACAATCAAAATCGAAATTTCTTTTAAATGAACCTGCCTAGTTATACACTTGAGTTTAAAACAAGTTCACTTGCAAACCGCTGGTTACAGCACATTTCCGGAAATCAGCTTCATTCCGTCGCTATCAATATTTCCTGGCATGTATAGAGGTTAAACTAAACTATGAAGAAGAATTTTTTAATCTAATTAAATATAAAACTTCACTTCTTTTTATAAAAATTAGCTTTTTCATCAATGTCTATAAAGTTATCTGGAGGTTCTAAAAGAATTATTTTCAGATACACTATTGAGAATCAAATAAGTAGAGTTATTAAAACGTTTCTCAAGAAAGATTCACAGATTCAGCTAACTAAAATGATGGTGGTTGTCTTAACCTTTAATAGTTTTCAATTTCTATTCTAAAGTAAAATATACATCTCTTTTTGTAAAGGTAAATAAATCAGGAAAGGCAGTTTTTGAAAAGTTTTTAACCATTTGTTCTGGTAAATTTCGAGCAAAATTATTATGAAGGATATAATCTTTTTGCCTTTAAAAAAGCTGAAGTTGCAATTTTCGTAGGAAATTCATATTTTATTGTTGAACACCTAAATCTTTTACAGCTTAAAAGCTTTCTACATATTTGTAAAAAACACATTGCCAGATATACGCATGCTTTGGAAGTCAATTCTGCTATCAGCCATTTTTCTTTGTAGAATTCCAGCGAAATTGGAGTGAATACAGTATTTTTTTTAAATCTCTTAATAATTTTTTTTATTTTTCTCAGGAATAGATTGGCTTTTTATTCATGGTTGCGAAAAGTTGAAGAAACCAAGAGGCATTCCTACGTGAAGAATGGGTCGGGGGAAAAAACACTATTGCTTGAAAATTTGACTTCAATAGGTCCGCAAAAATCATATGTTGAATCACAAATCTTCTATACACTGCCCCTTACAGTCCGTGGCTGTCAATACAAGAAATATTAAGGTCTTGGGTGGTCTGGAACTAGCGAAGATCTCTTTTATTTGCCACTTTTTCGAAGAGGTGACTTCTACATCTGGAAAATCTGCACGTTAAAATTAGGGAATTTCAAAGTTTCAATTCATAATGCAATTACTTTAAAAATGGTATCAATTGAATCAGATTCGTATGAAATGTGCAGAAGCATTCAATAGTGATGGTTGCAGTAACAGTGTAAAACATTGTCAAATTACAAATTTATGGAACAATTAATGTAACCAACATCAATTGCCATCAAATTTTGAAATCGAAAACTCCTATTTCGGTCGAATGAATAGCTAACAAACGAATAACTTGAAGCTTTTGAATATATTTCACGTTTCATTGATCCATTTAAATTCGATTTTTTCAATAAAATACAAAGCAGATCACTCCAAATTCGGTAACCTGCGACTCATAATAATAATTTTAAAACCAAAAACCTGTGAATAGTCAGAAAATGGATTTCTATTACAGATGAAAATGTTAAAGATCATTTCGAATCCTCCCAATCTAAAAAATGAACAGATTTTTATATTATACATATTAATTATATGTATACATTATAACATTTTATATATAATTTCTATATAATATTAATATATAAATTATGCTTATATACTTTATTGAACAGATATATACATATACATATATAAATATGTATGCATATATATTTAAATGAAATGATATAAAAAGTTTTATATCTGAAAGGATTTAATGATCTTTAGCATGTTCTTCTGGAAAAGAAATAGATTTTATGAAAATTCAGTAGCATTTGTTGTTAAGATTAATATGTTGAATCCTGGATCACTAAATTTGAACAGAACTGCTTTCTGTTTTGTTAAAAAAATCTAATTTAATTGGACCAATGAAACGTGGAATATATTAAAATGCTTCAAGTTATTCGTTTGTGAGCTATTCATTGGACCAAAATAGGAGTTTTTGATTTCAAAATTTGATGGCAATTGATGTTGGTTAGATTAACTGTCCCCATATAAGCAATATGTCACTTCATTACACATCTATTGTTGACATCAAAGACGGATTCTTTAAATCTTCCTGTGGCTCTTCTTGTGAAAAGGTTTATCCATTTTCTGAGATCATAAAAAACTGGTATTCAGCTAGGGGTCTTCTAATAAAAATGATTTCCAGATGGAGAAATATTTATCCTGGTAATTTACAAACTTTACTAGGCATGAGGATGGAATGTTTGTGTGATTTTCAATCTTACAGTGATTCTATTTTTTCTCTTTTTTCATTTTGACCTCCGAGATCTTGAAATCTTGGGTAGGTTTGTAATCTTTCGAAAGCTCATCACCTCATGCAAAGTTTTTCAAAGTACATTTGTAGTTTCACACTAGTAAAAAGGATTCTTTATAGTTTTTTTAACACTTTCTGTAGTTCTTGTGACAAGTTTAATCTTTTGTTCATGATTACCAAAATCTGAAAATCGGCTAGTGGTTTTATAATTTGCAGTATCTCTTCCTGGAGCGGTGGCAAGTTTTTAAAGTTTCCAAATTTTAGTGTTTTAAAAATTTTCTTTTCGCTTTTTATATAATTTTATCCACTCTGATATAAAATGTTTGTTAGGATATAATGTTTTTTCTTTCAGAAAAACTCATCATTTTGCTTTCCTTCGAGAGACTTTATGAAAATGTCCCTAATTTTAATAAATAGAAATATATTACAGTTATATGAAGAAAAATATTTAACAATCCGCTTGCATTTAAGCTCTTTGATGAAAATAGGATTCCGTGATATGATATTGTTCGGAACTTCTTCAAATCCTTTTTAAATAGATATCTATTGAAGATTTGCTTTCTGCTTCTCTTTTCTTAAGTAATTATTTGGCATTACCATTATTTTGCCTTCTTTTTTCATATTCTTTGTATATTGCCAAGTATTAAAGTATGATTTTTAAGAAGATTTTTATGTGTTGAAGATTCAAGATTTATTGCAATGATGTCTTGTATGAAAATTTCTTTTATTACTTTTTGAAAAAATTTTTCAGTTTTTTAAAATTTTTCTTCAGAAACGACCTTTTCTTCACTTCTTTTCTGGATTTCATTTCATCTTCCACTTTCAGATGAAGGTCATCTTTACAGGAATTTTCAGATTTTTCGGACGACATTTCACTGGAATTATCTGCTGCGGACGTTTTGTCAACAATTCTTGACTCTGTCTCCATTTCACCAGTAGACAATATCTTGCAGGAATTTTCAGATTTTAAGGAAGACATTTCACTTGAATTTTCTGCTGCGGCCGTTTTGCGAACAATTCT
>BGPR01014748.1:0-16690 GCA_013235015.1 Araneus ventricosus
GTCGTGAAACTGTTTCAAAATTTCTCTGTTAAGCGTAGACATCTCTTTTTCTTGGCTCACTTTAATGCCAAGAGTCTCCAGGTCCCAAAAGGTGCGTACATCTTCATCTTCCTTTTGCAGGGTTACTTTGTCCGTACAGATGTTGTGAATAGCAGATGTTTTATCAAACTTTATGTTGGTCATTGATCTAAAACCACTTAGAATCCATCCAAATATGGAAGGCATCAAAACTAGACTCTCAGTCAGTTTCTTAGGAGGTTTAACAGTCATCACGGTCCAGTAAAAGTCAGTTCCAATCAAAACCTCGATTGGCAAATTATCTGTTCTTTCATATGGATCAGCAAGTTTCAATTTCTTTTGCCGAGCAAAAAGAGTAATATCCGTTGGAACAGTTTGATGAGGTGCATACGTATTAGAGCTCTCAAATGCACTTAAGCTAACACTTGATTTGTTCCAAATACTGGACAATTCCAATTGAACTCTTCTTCGAGGTTGCGTTTCACTTGAATGAGACTCAAATCCTCGAACCTCTAGGTTGTCAGTGCTGATCACTTTTAAATTCAAAACATCTACTAGACGAGTAGAAACAAAGCTGGACTGAGAACCACCATCAAGAATACAGCGTGTTAATTTAGTGATTCCTGTGGGACCAGTAATAAAAACTTTTGCGGTTTGTAAATGAGTAACATTTGATGCAAAAATATTTACTTGATTTGCAGTTGTCAAAGGAGTAAGGTCGGGGTTGGAATTTTTACAAATTGAAACATGGTGTTTCCTTTTGCCCTTAATACAGAAGGCCTTATCCTTTCTAGGACAAATCCTCACATTATGTCCTTTGTTAGTACACAAGAAGCAACGTCCAGCAGTCTTGAGCTTCTGGACACGCACATCTATATCAGTGACAGATTTGCACTCCTGGGGCCAATGTCCTGCAACATTACAGAACGGGCAAAAGGGTGATGGTTTCTTTGAATAATTCTTTGTCTTGTGTTAAGTCTTCGAGTTAACATTAAATGCTGCTGTGCATGGCAAGGCACAAAATTCGTCGGTTTGTTCACCTTTAATTTTCAAAGTAGTAAGAGCACCCTCAACTTCTTCAGAAAGAAACTCTCGCAGTTTTGAAATGTCACTTTCTGATATCTTTTCCCGTTTGACGTGAATTATCCAGCGTCGACAAACATCATTGGGAAAGCACGTAGAATTTTGGGCGTTAAAATTCGGCCGTATGCATTTATATTTTCTCCCAAGGCAGTTAAAGCTTGAAGCCTCCTGTTACACTCTATAAAAATATTATTTAGAGACAGTGGCGTTGGGTTAGAAACAGGCGTTATGTTTTCCAAAAAATCTAAATGAGCTTGGATAATTCTATTTTTATCGCCATACCTATTTTTTAAGATATTTTTCACTGTTTCATACGTTTCAGCAGTTATGCTTATTCCATCAACTAAATGCGCTGGTTCATCCTTCAAATAGCCTCTTAGATAGACATGCTTATCTATTATAGAAAGTTGTTGGTTTAAGTCGACTGCAGAGGAAAATTGCTCAAAAAACATATGAAATTTTTCTATATTACCATCAAATGGCTCTATTTTCATTGTAGGTAATTTTACAGTGGATTGAATGTAAGTCATAGGTGCATTTGGCGACAACAAATCGCTGGCGTAGGATGAAGGAAAGGGATAGTATGGCGCGTTCATAGCTTCATTTGGCGAAATGGCGGCGTCTGGCGTCGGATCGATGTTTGGAACTTTAAAATTTTCTAAAGCTTTTCGCGCTTTAAATATAGTTAATTTTGTCTTATCTTCATAATCTGCACATTCAATTATATCAAGTTCAAATTCGTCATCAGAAAGTAACGCATGAATTTTGTCATCTAAAATTTTTAACTCTTTAAACGTTTCTGACAGGCGACTGATCGTAAAATCTATTTCTTCCTGTGAACCATTAATGCTGAATTTATTGCAGAAACGAGTGATGTTTCCTCTAACGTAACTTCTTTTCCTTTTTAAAAGAAAAGCCTCGTCGTTGTTTTTACCGTTGTTTTCATTATCATTTAACGAACTTTGACGTTCATCCGTAACGGAAGCAATTGCATCATTCAAAGACATTTTGCGTATTCGTAAGAAAACAAATTAAAATAGATTTACCTGTTTCTGTCCGTGAGTTCAAACGGGTTGTTTCGGCACCAATCTGTTGTGGTTGGTATCAAGCGTATTTATTTCTCATCGATACACCAAAATTTTATACAAAATAAAAGACGTAGAATTTTACAGGTAAACATTGAGGAAACTGGATCGTAGAACACAGGAGAGTCAAAGTTACAGTTATTTCTTCTTTCAGTTGTTAAATAACGCATCTCGCGCCGTCAGTTATTATCCTCGAACCGGACAGCAGGAATCTAGAAAACTCGTATATTAATAATGCATTGCTGCATGGTTTAAGGCAAATTTTGAGGTGGCTCTGTTGTTACAGGCCTTATTTTATTGGATTTAAATGATATGTGCTTGATACACAAGGGCTAAAGAAGTCAAATTATGATTAGATAAACACACATCTGAATTTGCGATAATATCATGGTTATATACATCACCACAATTGTAAGTATCAAGTATCAATGGAATTCTACTAAACAGGCAATGGCACACCAGAGAAATAGACAACTTTGGAGAAATTAAGATGTGTTCGTTGTTTATAATATATTTCCGAATACTTTATGTTTTAATCGCTTCTCTATAATGTCAGGGGAATCTTTTCAGTTATTATTTTCTAAGTATTGAAGAAGTGCTCCAGCTTTTAGGGCACTTGAAATACCCTGTAGGAATATGGGTCTTTTTGAATAAAAAGTAATTGGTAGCTATCTAAGATATCAAGCACGGATGCACCGTCTTCATTTATTTGTTTCACTTTGAAAAAAGTAATTTTTAAAACAAAACAAACAAAAAACCCTATGAAAAAAAAACAACAAAAAATAACCAAAATAAAAAAACTGAAATTTCGTTAAAGATGCTATTTTACACCATTTAAAATCGAGTGCTCTGTGCATTAAAATCTCAATATTATTTAAGTGCAGAGAATTTTTTTATGACTTTGAACAAGAATAAATTTAAAAAATTCTTAGCCCCATAGTAAAAAAAAATTCTCTGTCAAATAAATTTCCTTTCGCATTTTTACTTATCTTTTCCCTTTTCTTGCTTAATACACTGTGTTTAATATTCAGAACTTAACATTTTTCTCTCTCTCTCGAAAAATAGAAAAATCATTAATAAGAGCATATTTTAGAATCTCAGAAGCAAAAGAAATTAGATGGGGACCATTGTGCTAATATAAATTTTTTTAACTGCTTGTCATTTCATTTTCAAAAATAATTTTTTTATACTGGATTCTTTTCTTTAGAACGAAATGGAAGAATTTTTCCTTCTTTTCTTTAAAGTTTTGGTGTAGAATGTATTTTTTAAAGCTTGTCAAATGTAACAGAATTTGAAGCAGAAATATTTTATTCTTGCATCGAAGACGCTTGCCTTTCATGTCACTGTCAACTTTCCGATAATGTTTGGCATTTTGAAGCTGCTTCAAAAATATTAAAAAAAAAGTATACCAATAACAAAATCTGAGAAAATGGCTTATTTAAGTTGAAAGAAAAGAAAAGATGAAATCATCTTGTTGAAAATGTTTCTAAACGGAATATCTTCCATCAGCAGACCAAAACGGAGTCTCTTTCAAAGCCGTTAATAAATAGTTAATATATATTGTCATGAAAATTCTTCCATGGGTTTGACATTGGCTAAACAAGCTGTCTAAGACAATGTAGGACGCAAATTAAGGACAATCAAAAATTTATTCACAAACAAAGACAGAACAGAAGTCTTTCACAAATGTTTCACAAACATTAATTCGATTTTCACAAGCAAAAATATCACTTGCGAAGAATAAATACACGCAGAAAACATTAATATCCCTTTCAAAAGTTCATATTCTATTTTGATGATGGTTAATAGTCGGGTCAAAGTCTTGTGCCAGTTGTCTTTTCACTTCCTTATTGGTAGTTTTGAAATGTAGCGTATTTACATGACGAATGCTGAAATTGTTTTACGTTTACAGATAAAAAATGATATTGGCAGTTTTCCGAAACTTGGGTATAATTTTCCAAATAACACCAGGTTCATGTTTATTTGCAAGTGATTAAAGACAAACACTGATTAAAATAAATAAAATTTCAAACAAATGCAAATAAAATAGGTAAAGACTTTACCACCAGACCACCGTGTCTCTCAAAGATTTCATTGCAGTGAAATATATGAATATTTTTATGTCATCGCTTCAACTAATTTTAATAATGTGTTTTAATCTTTATAAGATTTGATAGAGGTGAGTAACGAACTCTTTCTATCAAAAATACATTTTTTCCAGTATTCCGAATAGGAGTCATAAATCAAAAAGAATATTTTCTTCTTTTGGAAACTCAAAAATCCTCCACTCTGCTTTCAAGTAAATTTTGCAGTAAAATTTAATCCTTTCTTCGGTTATGCTTTGGTAGGATTTAATTTAATTTGGTTACACTGATGTTCCATTTTGAAGATACACGAGAGCTGTTTGGAACGGATCATATAATTTTGAATCGTAGTGAGTTAATAAGGTTGATACCTGAGCCTTCATTCCACTCTCATAATTTCAACACAACAGCAACGTGAGGACTCTGTACCTCGACCTTAGGGTGAAAGTGCTGAAGGCCTATATGCCCGACTGGTCTTATGTGGCTAGACTCCACCATCTTTTCTGCCAATGTGCTAGTTCATGAGAACAGAGGTGGTTGTCTGTAAAATATGGTCTTATGTGGAGTCAGATTTGAATCCATGATCTTCAGATCGCGAAACCGATACATTATTGTAAGTTCATCTTAGTGCAGCTTTGGTTGGAAAATGCTGTTGTAGTTGTCTACGGGATCAAACTTCGTTCTGGATTTAGGTTAAACTACTGACATATTTGGAGAAATGACAATCGCAAGTTAATAGGAATTTTGGACTTCTTTTTCACAGAGTTCATCTGTAAAATATATATTAAACAGTTTCGATTAATCTATGATCGTCTCAATCCTATTGAATCCTCAAGAATTCAAATTACTATGTCGTGTTAAACGAGTTCTTTACTCGTTTCGTGAGACCGCGATGGCCTAGTGGTAAGATCTCGGCCTGATGGTTCCGGGTTCGAAACCCTATACCACTGAAAATCCGTCGTGTATTGGGCCTGTTGCACGTTAAATCAGGCGTAGGGGGCCAAACGACCTCCCGTTGGTGTGGTGCGAAAATTTGGAGAGGGGTCGCCAACTCAGGTGCCGTCATCGTCATCTGACCAAAGTTCAAAATTACGAGGTTCGTACCAAAATAACCCTCGTGTTGCTTCAAACCTACGCGTTTTGTAGTCAAATTTTCATCAGCATAAATTTGTTTCAAGAAGTAAGCTCGTGATGTGTGCATATACTATTTGTGGAGAGAACGCTTGTTAGTTTAGTTGTTTTATACGATGAATGCCGCTATATAAGCATGAGATGAATATTTTTCTTTAATTTTCCAATAACTAGAATAGTAAACAAACAAGTTTAGAGCAGTTGTTGAAATCCCACCAAAAAGCCCTTAACATATTTCTTTCAATCCCAAAATTTAGTGCTAACTTGTTTATCAGATATCATTATCACAATATTATCAATATTATCATTCTGTGTTCCATATCTGAAATCGAATTAGGTTGTTTCGCATCTAGTTGACGTCACATGTGTTAGGTTTCCGAAAGTTTGTTGACAAGCTTTGGCATCAGATAATTTTGAGAAATGAATTGTTTCTCAGAGTAGAGCGGATATTTTCAGCGAATCTCAGTAATTCTTCCTATTTTACCTACTATATCGGAAAAATACTAGCATTGATATCAATATCATTTTCTATTAGGGATTTGCTCGCCTGCTTTAAAAAGCGAGGATGGTATAAACAATTTTGAAAGTTCCTATTTTGAGTAAGCTTTTTTCTGAGTGTATTCTATATTAAACATGAAATTACTTTGCCAATACCAGTATTGGGGAAATTCAAATCATTATCAAGACACAATGATTCAGTTGATATTCCCTCATGCCAAAGACAACTGTTTTGTCCATAATAATTTAAAATATTCTTGTTCCAAAAATAAAATTTTTACTAAAATAAATGAATATTTAAAAACTATTCAAGGAAAAATTGATTGTGTATTTAATGTGTATTAGCGTTGAAATTAAATACTCCTGCGTATGAATAATTTGATATGCATTTTTCGAATAGCATTATCGGGTTGACTGACTCCGGAAGGGTGAGAAAGTTCTCAGAAATTGGTACGGTCATGCCAACATTCGTCTAAGATAATTTTTTTTATGTATGCCAGCTTGTAACAGATATAAATGCTAGTTATCCAGCGTTAAAATAATAATTTTGGTACAAGATAAAGTTAATTTCTTAAGGTGTGCATTTCAACCCTTGAAAAATACTACTTTTTTACAAAACACAACTCGTTTCTGAATACTCATAGTAATGATGAGCTGCCACTGGCACAGCCATTATGCCTCTCTGCCTCTCACTAACCGTGTGATTAGTCACTGACGCTTTCACTCAGCAGTACACAGTCAAAATTGCAGTGACAAATCGACACCAATATGCCTCTACTAACACCTATAGGTAAGTGATAATATACATGCCTGTTTTCACGTTTGCTTTTCCATATCCCAACCTCTGCGTTGGCAGAAATCTACACATTGGAGTGCTCCAGTGGAGTTAGAAACGGATCATAATCCGCACATTACTCATAGTAATGAGTGTATCTGCAGCGAAAATGACACCGTTAACATCTGAGCGTTCATTTGCATAAGGGATTGCTTTGTCTTCGATACAGGACAACTAATTGGAGCTTTAGACCAAGGGGACACAGCTGTGCGGGGGCTCGAATCAATTTGCCTATGCGCTGGATCTGACGTTTAGTAATTACCTACTGCTGAAAGCCGACGTACTCTAGCAGTTGATCATATTGACCCGAGGTAATTTAATTAAGACATAGAGCATCGTTCGGGATTGTTTAATGAAAATAGTAAATAGATTTGGTTCAAATAAATGTGGGTGAAGAAAGTTTCGGTCGACGAGAAGATCGTTTGTAACGAATGAAGGGCTGTATGGTGTGAGAAATAGTCAAGGTTTAGAAAAATTATTTTGTTTGCTGTTTTTAATTAAAATTAATCTGTATTTGCTGAGCGAGCGAGTGGGGATATTTGAAATGGATGAGAAGGTTACTGTAGTTTGGTAGGAGGTATTTTAGATGAGATCTTTTAAAAAAATAACTGTGTGATGTATGGAAATTTTGATATTAGTGTTCTCTTTTATTTTCGAGCAAATCAAAATATATTTTAAAATTTATTGAAATGGCGCTTTTCTCTAGAGTGAGCGGTATAAGGAGAAAGGATAATGTTTTCGTTTTTTCATTCATTTATTTAATTTGAATTGTTCTATGTTTGTAAAGATGGAATCTGTTAATAGATTGTTTACCGACTTCCATGCTAGAAATTTGAAATTTTGAACATTTGTGTGTTCTCGATGACAATAGACTATTTTCATATTTTCAAAATTTAATTATTTTTATTCAATTGTTTTAATTAATTTTTTTCTGTGCGAATGGCGTCATCTGTTAGCGAATCTGAGAAAAAAATTATTTCAAGTTGATATTTATGATAATAAATTATATTACATAATAATTCATTTCATATCTCGATGAAAAGTTTTTTTATACCTTCTGGCGCGAGTAAATATTTTTACTTAATATACCGCCGAAATTACCGTTAAAATGACAATAAATGCAAAATTTCAAAAAGTAGGGGGACGGCGGGTAGTATGGGTCCCTTAAGGAAAATTTAATATGAAATTTGTATTTTTAATTGGAATGAGCAATAACTGCTCAAAACCTTTCTTTAAATATTTTTCTTCACGTTGATTATATTAAACAAATTTATCTAAGCTATGCAAATTACATATGACAACTAATTTTTAAGTCGATAATTTACAACAATTTAAATATGTCGGGTCGTATGGGCCAGGAGAAAAAAACACAAGGTTTAGAATAAAAAATAATGATTTTTTGAGTACAAATGGATGTATTTTGATTCTGTAGCGAAATTACAATAATATAAAGAAATTTTCTTACATTTCCGTCTTCATCTTATTAGTTATTTAACCTTAGTTAGATATTAGTCTTTTCAATTAATTCTTCTTTGCAGTGTACTTCTAAGAAGACCGTAATGGAAGAATGCAGCACTTTCAGACAATTTATTTTCCAAAACACTTGGAATTGGAATTAGTTTAGTTATAGTGACATTCAGTTTTTAAAGAACACGAGGGCTCTTTTGGGACTCACCTTGTAATTTTGAACTATGGTCAGATGACGAGGAAGATGCCTGAGCTGGCACCCCACTTCAATCTCCAAACTTTAGCTCTACACCAGCGGGAGCGCGTTTGATCACTGCATATAATTTAACGTGCAGCAGGCCCCATATTCGGCGGAGTTTGGGTGGAATCGGGTTAGTTTAGTTTAGTTATATTACGTCCCTTTTTGAAGCAACACGAGGGCTATTTTGCTACGGACCCCGTAATTTTGAGCTGCAGTCCGATGACGAGGACGACACACCCTCTCCAAACTTCCATGCCACACCAACGGGAGACGTTTGGCCACTACATATGATTCAAAGTGCAACAGACCCCATACACGGCGGATCTTCAGTGGAATCGGGTTTCGAATCTGGAACCCTCCGGCCCCAATGCCGAGACCTTACCTATAGGCCACGCGGCCTTATGGTGGAATCGGGTTTCGAGCCTGCAGCCCTCCGGCTCCAAAGCCGTTTCCTTACCAGTTGGCTACAACACCACCCTGCAAGTTCAATTTTCATGGCATCCGCAAATTACTCTCTCGACCCTCGGCTCCAGGCTTCTTGAAATTAGGCATGTTTTCGTAGAAAAGTATGCTTTACTCACTTGGCACATACCCGACTGACATTGAAAAGAAAAACATGGACGACTAAAGTCAGTTGAAGGAAGCAAGATGAAACTTTCACGCCATAATCTAAATAAAGTAAGCTAAATAATAACACTACTTTCATAATTTTATCCCTACCCTAAAAAGTGCAAGGAGTCGTCCAAAATTTTACGAAGCAAACACATATAAGGTCATAAACAAACAAAAATTCATGAGGACGAAACAGGGCAGTTATGTCAACCAGTATCTGCCGTCTGGCCCTAAAAACACTAGGTGGCCCGTACTACCCGCCGTTCCCCTACATAAAATTGAAGTAAGTTTGGAAGCATAAAAGACAATAAAAGTTGTATGAAATAATATTAATATAATATAATTGTATGAATAATATAATTGTATGAAATAATTGTATGGAATAATATAATTGTATGAAATAATTGTATGGAATAATTGTATGAATAATATAATTGTATGAACAAGATAATTGTATGAATAATGTAATTGTATGAATAATGTAATTGTATGAATAATATATTTGTATGAATAAGATAATTGTATGAAATAATTGTATGAATAATGTAATTGTATGAATAATATAATTGGATGAAATAATTGTATGAATAATATAATCGGATGAAATAACTGTATGAATAATGTAATTGGATGAAATAATTGTATGGAATTATTGTATGAATAATATAATTGTATGAATAATATAATTGTATGAAATAATTGTATGGAATAATTGTATGAATAATATAATTGTATGAATAAGATAATTGTATGAAATAATTGTATGAATAATGTAATTGTATGAATAATATAATTGGATGAAATAATTGTATGAATAATATAATCGGATGAAATAATTGTATGAATAATATAATTGTACGAATAATATAATTGTATGAAATAATTGTATGAATAATATAATTGTATGAAATAATTGTATGAATAATATAATTGTATGAAAGTATGAAATCATTGTATGAATAATATAATTGAAAATAATAATGATTTAAGTCGCTGACAGTAGAACTGCACCAGAAAAAAAAGATATTTCACTAAAATAATTATTAAAATTGCAAAGATTCTTGAAATATAAAGCAAATTGGCAGACTATTTTTAGACATATAAACTTGCGGAAACTGTCCATAACAAAATGTAGAAAATTCTCTGTCCTGAAAGCAATTGAATATTTTTCTAGGGTAACGTCTGTCATAAACCGCTGCTCTTTTATTATGAATTCATAAGAATTCACATTTCGAAGTTCAGGAAGCCATTTCGAGCCAATTGTGAGAGTGCTATTATGAGTAGGAACTAGCTTGATAGCTGCATTTCTGATCATAAACTTCATAATGGTCCGATGTATCGTCAACTTACAACGGAATAATGGACTATCTGCGCGATAACTAAACTGGATTCCTCGTCTTATCCGCTTCTGGATATGGAGAAAGGCTCGTTATTTTCCCTCGTTTGAGATGCATAAAATTGGTGAATTGCTGTGATATTCCGATAAAAAAATAATTTTCTAGGCATTATTAATTCCATGAGACATGCAATTATCTGAGAGAAATAGCATCAGCATATTGTTACTGGATTAGAGAATGGAAAAACTATAATAGACTTTCTCTTAACAGGCAAAAATGTGATCTCGTCAATGCCGGATGAAAGGTTTTTTCCCCCTATAATTGAATACATGTTTCTATAACTTAGAGCTTAAAAACAATCAACTACAAAAAGTAGAATGAATTTAAAAAAATAATAAATTTAACTTAAACTTTAAACAGAAACAACCAAATTTAAACAATAAAATTTATACAATGTTTAAGTAGCACGCAATTGTAGCTGCAAACAAAAAACAAAGAACAATGGAAATCAATATCATTCAAAGAAAGCCAAAAAACCAAGATAAGCTCAGAGGGAACCGAATTAAACAAACAAGGAATCCATTCTAGTCCATTTTATCAAGGGCTAAGAACGTTATTCGAAATGGATTCAAAATATTTGGGCAATTTTTCTGTAAGAAGCTTGCATTACGCCAGAAATAACTTCTCCTTGTCTCCTTGTACCTTGTTTGTTTAATTCGATTCCCTCTGAGTTTATCTTGGTTTTTTGGTTTTCTTTGAATGATATTGATTTCTATAACTTACATGCTCATGTTTTGTGAAGCCATCTGTAGAACTTTCAACATGACAACATCCATCTGTCATATTTTTCGATCTACCGGGTACAATTAAAAAAATATTATCGAAAATCTTCCAGATGATTTAAAACACATGCATGTAATTTTTTATATCTGAAAAAAAAATTACGCAACATTTAAAAAAAAAGAATGCAAATTATCATATGAAAGTTACGCATTTCTTAGTGTGATGATATATAGCTTCGAATGTTGTCTACTTACAAGATTATCGCCGAAGTTTTGAAAATTCACTGTGTATATAAGGAAGCTTTATATTGTCATGTGTTAAAATAGATAAACATTGCATCGCAGATTTCCATGAATGTCTGCTTCCTTGCTCATAACCTTCTGGGTCGACGTGTCGTCTTCATCTTAATCCTCTCCATCCCTTTTCTCCTTTGGTGGTACATGTTTGATTATTTTGGCGTCATCAGATGAGAGCGTGACTGGAACACAATTGTCTACATGCCCACACTCAAGCTGACATTTCCTCTTCACTAGCGCAGGACACTTTTTTGCAATTCATATCCTGTATTTCGGGTTTTAGACCTTCAAAAGTGCCGTGTAATGTAGTCCATTTAGCAAACTAACCGCAGGTGAGAAAGTGCACTAATTACATTCCCAGATGTTTTACAGATGCGTTCCAGATGCGCAGATGGACATTGGTGGTCAAATGACCGGATGTGGTAGTGACGCACTATACCGGTTAGCGTGGGGGGAATTATTTCACATTTGTTCCTAACCATAAATATGTCTTAGGCTTTGAGACTTCAGTTGAAAACTGGTCGAAGCTTTGTCCAGACGTGTGTCCAGCGGACGTTCAGCTGTGTTCTCTTGTGAATAATCTCTAACTTGAAACCAATTATGGTAACTGTAAATATTAATTATTATTATTAAATGTTTAATTGTTGTCATTATTGTTATTAAGGAATTTTTACCTCGAGATTCTTATCTGTGGAGTCAGGGGTGTGTCGTAGCGTAAAGTAAAGTACGCTGCATCCGTTATTTTGATATAGCCGATTAATTGCTTGCCAGTTACGAGATATTTTATTGTATTTAAGGGAGTTGAAATTTTTTTCTAATACACTGTTATAACTTAGATTGTTCTTTTTTTAGGGCAAATATGTAAAATATTGTAAAATAGGCACTTACTAAATAAATGTTTTGAAGTATAATTTTAGTAGTAGCACAGAAAATTAATAAAATAAATTTTCATGTTTTGTTTTGTTTTTCCGCTCATTTTTATAATATGTAATTTTATAAATTATGTGAGATACTTGAGTTCTTGTTTGTTTAAAAGGCTCCTTTCGACGATATTCAAAATAAAACTATTAATAATAATTGTTCAATAATTTTTCAGATTTTTAAAACTTTTCTAAAGCTAACTGGTATAGATAAAATATTATAAT
The DNA here is from genome assembly GCA_013235015.1 of Araneus ventricosus. Taxonomy (NCBI): domain Eukaryota; kingdom Metazoa; phylum Arthropoda; class Arachnida; order Araneae; family Araneidae; genus Araneus; species Araneus ventricosus. The sequence goes on from BGPR01014748.1 coordinate 12,616, forward strand.
TTATATATAAAAAAATTAAATTATGGAAATGTGAGGATCTGGGATGCATAAGTTTTTCTAGAATTTAGAGATTGAAATTCATTCTAAACAACATAATAGTGGCTGACGGAAAAACATCTGACAGCGAGAAATAATTCTTAATAATAAACATATTACGCCTGACTTTTAGAAACAACATTTAATGATAAAACATAACTCCTAATTTTGAGGAAAAAAACACTAATAAGAAACAATCAAAGCACAGTTATTTCAGTTTTTAACATTTTTTAAAACTCCAGCAAACAATTAGTATTTTTTGCAACTTACATCGCGCTGTCTTTTTAATTTTCTTCTATGCTGATGATCTATTAAAGATGCATTGGTTGAATTAAAAATAACTTTTGAATTTTATTCTTGGCAGTCTAATTTAAGAATCCTTTTTCTGTGAACTCTTCAATACAAAAAATTTGTCAATTATTTGGATAAGGGAGTAAGAACTAATTAATTAATTTGTGAGACTGAAGTTTTGTTTTTAGTTCTTCAAGAATTGACGCGCTAAACATCAGAAGCAAGGAGACAATCAAAGTCGGAAGTTGACAGCAGACAAAGTAAATAAATTTGCTTTGTCGGCAGATTTAGAAGAAAAATTGCGCAGATGCCTAAGAAGTTGTTCGAATTTGGAGTTTATGTTTGATTAACAACACCAAACATAAACAGCAACTTTTTTAGAACAGAGGAAATAATATAAGATGCAATAAGAGAAAGCAAGCGGCAAACGAAATAAGAAAGAACGTAAACGGCATAAAGGAAAACTCCACAAATCAAGAAATGATCTTAGGAAGTGAAAAATATATTCGTCGTTTTAATTACATTAAAAATGTGGTCGATTCTTCTTTCTTTCTTTCACAAATTCTCAAATTTTGTTTTAAAGAACTAGGAACGGTAGAGGAAGAGATTCGTCATAGAAGATTTATATCGAAATAATTTTCATTTTTAAGAATGAAAAAATCTTCAGATCTTTTCAGTAATATTATACAATTATAATTTGTTTTCGTTTTTGTAACTCTGCTGCTAGTTTCCTTATCTCTTTGTTTGAAACTTTCGTATGCAACCAGGTGCACAATTTATTTCTGAAATATAATAACATTCTGAAAAGAAAAAAATATTCACTTACTTACTTAATTACATTTTGACACACAATTAATAGCTTTAGGTCCAGCGGTAGTAGTGCACAAACACACACGCACGCACGCACACACATATTTTTGATTTATCTCTTTTAATTATTTAATTTATGTTACATAATATGCCAGTGTAAAAGATGTTTTTTTCACCTTTTCTTCCACTATTTAAGTTCTTGCAAAATAATTATTTGGGAACATTATCAAAATTAACTATATTTATACAAACGACTTATATCTTTTACCCGAATCTCTTAGTTGTTTCAGTTTACAAGTATGCAGTGAAAAAAAGGTGGAAAAATTGTGTAATTAACAATGACAATGTTAAAAATGGAATTCGAAGTTTATTTCTTTTAAAATTAACATTTTCGGATTTCGTGAGTAATGCCCACCGTTATTTTAATTTTTATTTAAATATCTGAATTATGTTAAAATTTTTTTTTATTGAAAACTACCTCATATATGTATTTTTGAAGTGTGGAAATTGATTTGCTGTCATTAATTTACCTCTTTTGAAAACTAAGAAAGTTGGTGATTCGTTTTGTAACTCTATCAATGCTTCCTTCTTAATTTATTCCTATTTCATGTTCAGCAAGCCATTGGTATCATTAAGCCGTTTTGTAATAACAACTAAAATATATATTAAATTTTTAATCAAATGAAGAATGAGAAGAAAGAATAACATACATCTTTTTAAATTCATTTAAAAAATTATTAATGATTTAAGTAGAAATATGAAAACTGGATAAGGTCTTATATCGTTTCTGTTTTTCCCTTACTGTGCAATTTTAATGACGTTTTTCTAAAATGTTTTTGTTGAAAGTAATTTTAGACTACAATATTTCTTACTTTTCAAAACAAAACTTGAAGCAAGAGAACATAAAATCTTTTCGCATTTCCTATTCTAACAAGCAGCAGAAAGAATTAATGCTCTATGAAAGTATTATTTTTCTCAGTAAAATCTCAATCACTCGAAACGTTTTAATGGCCACAGAATCTAAAATCTTCTCTCTTTTAGCTGTATAACGGTTGTATTTACTTTAAGGTAAATCTCTTCTTTGAAATGATTTTTTAAAATTAATGGTATTCTGAAATTTTCAAAGTTATGAAAGAATTCTTTATCTGAACAATAAACATTTTATGAATCTCAAAAGATAATCATATTAATATCAATACTTTAGAAGACTATTAATATTATTATATTATTATTATTAAAACATTTCTTTTTCTAAAATTGCTGCGTTAATTCATTTGAACTAAGAAGCTCTCTTGAGTCTCATTTTAACATTAGTTAGATTTATATTTACATTTTGTGTTCACGACCACGAATTTTTAGGAAGAATTTTAATGATTACATATTGTTCCATATACAGCGAAGATTCAATGTGCTAAAAATTATATAAATCGAATCTAGCAGAACTAAAAAAAAAAACAAAAAGGTTTTTAAAAACACACTTTTATTAGAAGATAATTTTTTTTAATCAAAAATATGGTCGTTAAAGCAAAATAATCGAGAGACGCTGAAAACAATGCTGTAAAGGAATTAAATCACAATAAATATAGAAAGAAAATCCCTTAACAATCTTTTAAAGTCGAAATTCATAATACACGTAATTAAAATCTCGGGTTCAATGCCTGACGCGTTTATGATTTTGTTTTGGCGTCCATATTTTTATTAAAAGAATTATTTTCAACTTAATTGTACGCTAATAAAAACATCTTTTAAAAATATTTTTATTAGTGTCTATGTTAACTATTTAATATATTTCATAATTCAGTATCATACTTATTATGGAATATTGTAATCACTTTTTTTGCCAAATTCATTACCAGATGGCGTCTTTCATATTTAATTAAAACTAAATAAAATTAAGCGATTATTTTTCCCTAGAAAAAAATGTTGCAAAATGTCTTTCTGTGGTGTATGGTGTAAACAATACAACACGCAGGATAATGGAGCATGAAGATTTATTTACAAATATGCAGGGAAACACGTAGCACAGATACAGGAAACAATAGTTCTTGCACAGATTACCAATGTAAACAGACAACAATTCGCAGGTAATAACAGTTCAGCACTTTGTTATCTAACAACACAAACAGTCAGCAAATAACTAATAACGACAATAACTGCACTTTCAACAGCGCTCAGCTCACCAGCTTTGTAGCTCGCACTGCGGAAGAAACTCTCAAGTCGTTCCCAATGGATCAACACTCCTACCGCTCGGCGTGTAACAGCTTATTAGCTCGCACAGCGGATAGAACTCAAGAGACGTTCGCGCTCCAAGGCGATCCCAGTCGAACAACACACTATGACTCTCTTCTCAACTAGGCGCCGTTCTTAAATATGCTCTCCGACGGGCTGTGACGTCACATGGTGTTTTCTCGTGTATTCCCTTTCCTAGTAGAAATATCGAGAAAAGGATTGCATTTTCGGGAATCATCTATTTGTCGCCAAGGTCGCCAAATGTGTCGCCAAATCGCCAAAATTGTCGCCAAGTTTGTCGCCAAGGTCAGAGGTACCATAACAGTCGCTGAGGTCACTCCATGCTTAATCTTGTAAAACTCTCTTCCCAACCATAAGACTTGCATTGCTGGGAAGCGACTTTCCATGTTTGTAATACTATGTTAACACTTTAATATATTTCATAATTCAGTATCATACTTATTATGGAATATTGTAATCACTTTTTTTGTCAAATTCATTACCAGATGGCGTCTTTCATATTTAATTAAAACTAAATAAAATTAAGCGATTATTTTTCCCTAGAAAAAAATGTTGCAAAATGTCTTTCTGTGGTGTATGGTGTAAACAATACAACACGCAGGATAATGGAGCATGAAGATTTATTTACAAATATGCAGGGAAACACGTAGCACAGATACAGGAAACAATAGTTCTTGCACAGATTACC
>BGPR01014748.1:17094-38403 GCA_013235015.1 Araneus ventricosus
AGTTACGTATTGCTGCATGAGATGAATATTGCTGCTAATTTTCCAATAACTAATAGTAAAACAAACAAGCTTAGAGAGCAGTTGTTGAACTCACCCAAAAAAGCCCCTCTTAACATATTTCTCTTTCCCAATCCCCCAAAAAATTTAGTGCTAAATTTGTTTATCAGATATCATTATCACAATATTATCAATATTATCATCCTGTGTCCTATATCTCGAAACTGAATTAGGCTACCTGCATCTAGCTGGATGCCACATGTGTTAGCTCTGAAAGCTCTGTTGACAAGCTTCTTGGCATCAGATAATCTTTGAGAAATGAATTGTTCTCTCAGAGTAGAGCGGATGTGTTATCTTTCAGCGAATCCTCAGGCACTCCTTCCTATTTTACCTCCACTATAATGGAAAAAATACTAGCACTGATAATTTCAATATCACTTCATTAGGGATTTTGGTTCTGCCCTACAGTGCTGAGGATGCAGTATAAACAATTTTGAAAGTTCCTATTTTGAGTGCTTCTTTCTGAGTGTATCTTGCATTAAACATGAAATTTACTTGCCAATACCTTGGCATTGTGGAAATTCCAACCATTATCAAGCACAATGATTCAGTTGATATCTCATGCCAAAGACAACTGTTTTGTCCATAATAATTTAAAATATTCTTGTTCCAAAATAAAATTTTTACTAAAATAAATGAATATTTAAAAAACTATTCATGAAAATTGATTGTGTATTTAATCGTATTAGCGTTGAAATTAAATTATTCTGCGTATGAATAATTTGATATGCATCTTTCTGAATAGGCATTATCGGGCTGGATTGATCTGAAGGGTGAGGAAAGCGTTCCCTTGTGAAATTGTTTTACCATGCCAACATCTGTCTAAGATAATTTTTTTATGTATGCCAGCTTGTAACAGATATAAATGCCAGTTAGTCCAGCGTTAAAATAATAATTTTGGTACAAGATAGAAGTTAATTTCTTTAAGGTGCACTCTTAACCTTTGAAAATACTTACTTTTACAAAACACAACTCGTTTCTGAATACCTCATAGTAATGATGAGCTGCCCATCATACAGCCATATTATGCCTCTGTCTCACACTCAATCAAAGGGATTAGTCACCGACGCTTCACTCAGCAGTACACAGTCAAAAAACTGGTAAGTGACAAATCGACACCAATATGCCTCTACTAACACCTCCATAGGTAAGTGATAACATGTTACGCCTGTTTCACGTTTGCTTTTCCATATCCCTGTCCTCTGCGTTGGTGAAATCTACACATTGAGTGTCTAGTGGAGTTAGAAACGGATCATAACTGCACATTATCAGGCTCATAGTAATGAGTGTATCTGCAGCGAAAATGATAACTGCTACATCTTGAGTGTTCATTCTGCATGGGATTGCTTTGTCTTCGATAGAGAGGATAACTAATTGGAGCTTTAGACCAAGGGGACATAGCTGTGCGGGGCCTGAATCAATTTGCCTATGCGCTGGATGGATCTGGATGTTTAGTAATTACTCATTGTTGAAAGCCGACGTACTCGCATAGTTGATCATATATTGACTCGAGGTAATTTAATTCAAGACATAGAGCACGTTCGGATTGTTTAATGAAATAGTAAATAGATTTTAAGCTCCAAATAAATGTGGGTGAAGGAAAAAATTTCTTGGTCGACGAGAAGATCGTTTGTAACGAATGCAAGGGCTGTATGGTGTGAGAAGCCAGTCAAGGTTTAGAAAAAAATTATTTTGTTTGCTGTTTTTAATTAAATTAATCTGTATTTGCTGAGCGAGGGAGGGGGGATATTTGAAATGGATGAGAAGGTTACTGTAGTTTGGTAGGAGGTATTTTAGATGAGATCTTTTTAAAAAATAACTGTGTGATGTAAGGAAATTTTGATATTAGTGTTCTCTTTTATTTTCGAGCAAATCAAAATATATTTTAAAATTTATTGAAATGGCGCTTTTCTAGAGTGAGCGTATAAGGAGAAAGATACTGCTTTTGCTTTTTCATTCATTTATTTAATTTGAATTGTTCTATGTTTGTAAAGATGGAATCTGTTAATAGGATTGTTTACCGACTTCCCATGCTAGAAATTTGAAATTTTGAACATTTGTGTGTTCTCGATGACAATAGACTATTTTCTATATTTTCAAAATTTAATTACTTTTATTCAATTGTTTTAATTTAATTTTTTTCTCAAAAGAATGGCGTCATCTGTTAGCGAATCTGAGAAAAAATTATTTCAAGTTGATATTTATGATAATAAATTATATTACAATTCATTTCATATCCTCGATGAAAGTTTTTTATACCTTCTGGCGAGTAAATATTTTTATCAATATACCGCCGAAATTACTCGTTAAAATGTAGGACAATAAAATGCAAAATTTCAAAAGTAGGGGACGTAAGGGGTAGTATGGGTCCCTTAAGGAAAATTTAATATGAAATTTGTATTTTTAATTGGAATGAGCAATAACTGCTCTGCAAACCTTTCTTTAAATATTTTTCTCTACGTTGATTATAATAAACAAATTTATCTTGGCCATGCAAATTATATATGACAACTAATTTTAAGTCGATAATTTACAAATAATTTAAATGTCGGGTCAAGTGGGCCAGGAGAAAAAAAAACACATATTTAGGAATAAAAAATAATGATTTTTTTGAGTACAATGGATGTATTTTGATTCTGTAAAGCGAAAATTATACAATATAAAGAAATTTTCTTACATTTGTCTTCTTTATCCATTAGTTATTTAACTTTTAGTTAGATATTAGTCTTTCAATTAATTCCTTTTCTTTTGCAGTGCAATTTCTAAGAAGACCGTAATGGAAGAATGCAGACTTTCAGACAATTTATTTCCAAAACACTTTGGAATTGGAATTAGTTTAGTTATAGTGACACCAGTTTTAAAGAACAATGAGGGCTCTTTTGGACCTACCTTGTACCTTTGAACTATGGTCAGAAGACGAGGAAGATGCCTGAGCTTGGCACCCACTTCAATCTCCAAAGGGCTCTACACCAGCGGGAGCGCGTTTGATCACTGTGGTATATAATTTAACGTAGCAGGCCCTATATTCGGCGGAGAGTTTGGGGTGGAATCGGGGTTAGTCGAATAGCTATATTACGTCCCTTTGAAGCAATGAGGGCTATTTTGGCATGGACCCTGCAATTCTGCAGTCCGATGACGAGGACGACACACCTCTCCAAACTCATGCCAATACCACCGGGAGACGTCAATACCATATATGATTCAAAGTGCAACAGACCCTCATACACGGCGTGGATCTTCAGTGGAATCGCTCTGAACCTGGAACCCTCCGGCCCCAATGCTGTGAGATTCCACTTAGCAGGCCACGCACCATGGGTGGAACTGGCTTCGAGCCTGCAGTCTTCCGGCTCCAAAGCTGCTTCCTTACCAGCTGGCTACAATAATCACCCTGCAAGTTCAATTTCTTCATGGCATCCGCAAATTACTCTCTCGACCTCGGCTCCAGGCTTCTGAAATAGGTATGTTTTCGTAGAAAAGTATGCTTTACCTACTCTGGCACATACCCGACTGACATTGAAAAGAAAAACATGGACGACCAAAGTCAGTTGAAGGAAGCAAGATGAAACTTTCAATGGCTAATCCAAATGAAGTAAGCCAACAATAACATCTACTTTCATAATTCTTATCCCGTCTAAAAAGTGCATGAGTCGTCCAAAATCTACGAAGCAAACATATAAGGGGCTCATAAATAAAACAAAAATTCACGAGGACGAAACAGGAAGTTAATAACCAGCATCTGCCTGTCTGGCCCTAAAACACTTAGTGGCCCTGTACTACCCGGGCCGTCTCTGCCATAAAATTGAATAAGCTCGAAGCATAAAAGACAATAAAAGTTGTATGAAATAATATTAATATTAATATAATTGTATGAAGGATTATAGAATTGTATGAAATAATTGTATGGAAATATAACTAGCGAAAGAAATTGTATGGAATAACTCGTATGAATAATATAACAAAGGAACAAGATAATTGTATGAATAATGCAATTGTATGAATAATGTGAATTGTATGAATACGAGCATTTGTATGAATAAGATAATTGTATGAAATAATTGTATGAATAATGAATTGTTGAATAATATAACTGGATTTGAAATAATTGCATGAATAATATAGAACGGATGAAATAAACCAAAGAATAATGTAAATTGACGAAATAATCTTGCATGGAAATTACTTGCATGAATAATATAATCGGTTGAATAATATAATTCAGCAAAACAATTGTATGGAAGAATTCAATGGAATTTCAATATGAATCAAAGGAATAAGATAAATTGTATGAAATAAATTCGTATGAATAATGTAACTGTGCTGAATAATATAAATTGTATGAAGAAGATAATTGTAAGAAAAGAATTATGAAATAATGTAACTGTAATGAATAATTATAACTCAGGCGAACAAGATAATCAAAGAAATAAATTCAAAGAACAATTGCAATTCAGGCTTAATAATATAATTGATTGAAATAACTGTATGAACAATATAATCCGATGAAATGAATTGAACAGAATAATATAACTGGTAATGAACAATATAACTGTACAGTTAATAATGGAATAATATAACTTGCATGAAATAATTCGTATGAATAATATAACTGTATGAGCATGAAACTCATTGTATGAATACTTAAGGCAACTGAAAATAATAATGATCAAGTCATTATTGCAGCAGAACCAAACCAGAAAAAAAAGATATTTCACCAAAATAATTCATTAAAATTGCAAAAGATTCTTATCATAAAGCAAATGGCAGATCTATTTTAGATATATAAACTATGGAAATCAATCAACAAAAATGTAGAAAATTTTGTCCTGAAAGCAATTGAATATTTCTTTTCTAGGTAAATGTCCGTCATAAACTGCTGCTCTTTGTATTATGAATCTGTAAGAATCTGCTATTTGAAGTTCATAGTCATTTGAACCATCAGAGTGCTATTATGAGTAGGAACTAGCTTAATAGCTGCATTTTGATCATAAACTTCAATGGTCCACATGTATCGTCAACTTACAACGGAATAATGGACTATCTTGCGCGATAACTAAACTGGATTCCCTGTCTTATCCGGCTTGATATGGAGACAGTCGCTTATTTTCCCTCGTTTGAGATGGCACCAGAATTGCTGATATTCCGATAAAAAAATAATTTTCTAGGCATTATTAATCTTACGAGACATGCAATTATCTGAGAGAAGAAAATTAAAGCATATTGTTAGCTGGATCAGAGAGGAAAATGGAAAACGGCATAGATTCTCTAACAGGCAAAATGTGATTCTTCGTCAATGCCGGATGAAAGGTTTTTTCCCCTATAATTGAATATGTTACGTTTCTATAACTTAGAGCTTAAAAAACAATCAACTACAAAAAAGTAGAATGAATTTAAAAATAATAAATGAACTTAAAACTTAAACAGAAACAACCAAATTTAACAATAAAATTTATACAATGTTTAAGCAGTAATGTAAATTGTAGCTGCAAAACAAAAATAAGAATAATGGAATGATATCATTCAGAGTTAAAAAAAAACTGATATGCTCAGAGGGAACCGAATTAAACAAACAAGAATCCATCTAGTCCATTTTATCGCTGGCTACAACGTTGGTCTGGAAATGGATCAAAAGTTTATTTGGGCAATTTTCTGTGGAAGCTGCATTACGCCAGAAATAACTTCCTTGTCTCCTTGTACCTTGTTTTATTTTAATTCATTGATTCTCTGAGTTTTACTCCGGTTTTTGGTTTTCGAATGATATTGATTTCTATAACTTAGCATGCCTGTTGTAGTTTAATTGTAGAACTTTCAACATGATGTAATATCCATCTGTCATATTTTCTGATCACCGGGTAAAGAAATTCTTGCATATCGAAAATTTCCAGATGATTTAAAGCATATGCATGTAATTTTTTATATCTGAAAAAAATTACAACATTTAAAAAAAGAAATGCAAATTATCATAAGTGGAAAGTTACGCATTCTTAGTGTGATGATATATAGCTTCGAATGCTGTCTACTTTACAAGATTATCGCTGAAGTTTTGAAAAATCTACTCGTGTATATATAAGGGTTTTTATATTGTCATGTGTTAAAATAGAGAACATTGCACGTGATTTCCGCATGTCTGCTTCCTTTGGTTATAACCTTCTGGGCTCGATTGCCCCATCTTAACTCTCCATCCTTTTCTCCTTTGGTATATGTTTGATTATTTTATGTTACTAGATGAGATGTGATTGAATACAATTGGTCTACATGCCCACACCTCGCTGATTTCTTCACTAGCGCAGGACACTTTTTTTGCAATCTACATCCTGCATTTCGGGTTTTAGGATCTTCAAAAGTGCCGTAATGTAGTCCATTTAGCAAAACTAACTCGCAGGCAGAGAAAGTACTACTATATTCCCTCAGATGTTTGCTAGATGCGTTCCAGATGCGCAGATGGATATTGGTGGTCAAATGACTGATGTGGTGGTGATGCACCGGCGTCGTTGAAGTGGGGAATTATTTCATGAGTTCCCTAACCATAAATTATGTCTAGGCTTTGAGACTTGTAGCTGAAAACTGGTCGAAGCTTTGTCCAGACGTGTGTCCAGCGACGTCTAGCTGTGTTCTCTTGTGAATAATCTCTTAACTTGAAACCAATTATGGTAACTGTAAATACACTTATTATTATTAAATGTTTAATTGTTGTCATTATTGTTATTAAGTGAATTTTACCTCGAGATTCTTATCTGTGGAGTCAGGGGTGTCAGAAGGTAAAAGCAAAGCACGCTGCATCCGTTATTTTGATATAGCTGGATTAACTGTTTGCCAGTTATGAGAGATATTTTATTGTATTTAAGGAGTTGGAAATTTTTTCTAATACACTGTTATAACTTAGATTGTTCTTTTTTAGGGCAAATATGTAAAATATTGTAAAATAGGCACTTACTAAATAAATGTTTTAAAGTATAATTTAGTGTGAAAGTACAGAAAAATTAATAAAATAAATTTTCATGTTTTGTTTGTTTTTTCCTGCTCCATTTTCATAATATGTAATTTTATAAATTATGTGAGATACTTGAGTTCTGTTTGTTTAAAAGGTCTTTCGACGATATTCAAAAGCCAAAAAACTATTAGTTACTAATTGTTCAATAATTTTCGATTTTAAAAACTTTCTAAAGCCAACTTGGTATAGATAAAATATTATAATTTATATATAAAAAATTGTAAATTATGGAAATGTGGAGGATCTGGGATGCATAAGTTTTCTAGAATTTAGAGATTGAAATTCATTCTAAAACAACATAATAGTGGCTGATGGAAAACATCTGATTATGAGAAATAATTTTACACAATGTTTATATACATGCCTGACTTTAGAAATAACATTTAATGATAAAATATAACTCCTGTAATTTGAGGAAAAAAAAACACTAATAAGAAAACAATCAAAAGCACAGTTATTTCAGTTTTTAACATTTTAAAACTCCAGCAAACAATTAGTATTTTTTGCAACTTACATCGCGCTGTCTTTTAATTTTCTTCTGCGCTGATGATCTATTAAAGATGCATTGCTGAATTAAAAATAACTTTGAATTTTATTCTTGGCAGTCTAATTAAGAATCTCTTTTCTGTGAACTCTTCAATAAGCAAAAAATTTGTCAATTATTTGGATAAGGAGTAAGAACTAATTAATTAATTTGTGAGACTGAAGTTTTGTTTTTAGTTCTTCAAGAATTGACGCGCTAAACATCAGGAAGCAAGGAGACACCAAAGTTTGAAGTTGACAGCACAAAGTAAATAAATTGCTTTGTCGGCAGATTTAAAGAAAATTGCGCAGATGCCTAAGAAGTTGTTCGACTGGAGTTTGCGTTTGATTAATACCACCAAACATAACAGCAACTTTTTAGAAATAGAGGAAATAATATAAGATGCAATAAGAGAAAGCAAGCGGCAAACGAAATAAGAAAGAACGTGTAAACGGCATAAAGCGCTGAAAACTCCACAACCGAAGAAATGATCTTAGGAAGTGAAAAATATATTGTCGCTCTTAATTACATTAAAAAATGTGGTCGATTCTTCTTCTTTCTTTCTCTACAAATTCTCAAATTTTTGTTTTAAAGAACTAGAACAGTAGAGGGCGAGATTCGCCTTTAGAAGATTTATATCGAAATAATTTTCTTGTTTTTAAGAATGAAAATTTCGATCTTTTCAGTAATATTATACAATTATAATTTGTTTTCGTTTTGTAACTCTGCTAGTTTCTTATCTCTTTGTTTGAAACTTTCGTATGCAACCAGGTGCACAATTTATTTCTTGAAATATAATAACATTCTGAAAAGAAAAAAATATCTACCATTTACTTAATTACATTTTGACACAATTAATAGCTTTAGGGTCCAGCGGTAGTAGTGCAGCCAAACACACACGCACGCACGCAATAATACATATTTTGATTTATCTCTTTAATTATTTAAATTTTATGTTATATAATATGCCAGTGTAAAAGATGTTTTTTTCAATCTTTCTTCCACTATTTAAGTTCCCAAAATAATCTATTCTTCTTAAATGATATCAAAATTAACTATATTTATACAAAACGACTTATATCTTTACCCGAATCCTTAGTTGCTCTAGCTACAAGGCATGCAGGAAAAAGGTGGAAAATTGTGTAATTAATAAATGACAATGTTAAAAATGGAATTCGAAGTTTATTTCTTTAAAATTAATATCTTCGGATTCTGCGAGTAATGCCCCAATCGTTATCTTAATCCTTATCAAATATCTCGAATTATGTTAAAAATCCTTTTTTATTGAAAACTACCCCATATATGTATTTCTTTGAAGTGTGGAAACTGATTTGGCTGTCACACTTACCCTTTGAAAACTAAGAAAGTTAAGTGTGTGATCTGTCGGTAACCTATCAATGCTTCCTCTTAATTTATTCTATTTCATGTTCAGCAAGCCACATTGGTATCATTAAGCCGTTTTGTAATAACAACTAAATATATATTAAATTTTTTTAATCAAAATGAAGAAATTTTAGAGAAGAAAGAATAATATACATCTTTTTAAATCTATTTTAAAAAAAATTATTAATGATTTGCTAGAAATATGAAAACTGATAAGGTCTTATATCGTTTCTGTTTTTCCCTTACTGTGCAATTTTAATGACGTTTTCTAAAATGTTTTTGTTGAAAGTACTCTTAGATTACACATTTCTTACTTTTCAAACAAAACTTGAAGCAAGAGAATGATAAATCTTTTCGCATTTCTATCTAACAAGCAGCAGAAAGAATTAATGCTCTATGAAAGTATTATTTTTCCTCAGTAAAATCTCAATCACTGAAACGTTTTAGAATGGGTCACAGAATCTAGTAATCTTTCCTCTTTATGCTGTATAATTAGGTTGTATTTTATTTCTATGTAATTCTTCTTGAAAATGATTTTATTTAAATAATTGTAGGTTTCTAAATTTCTTAAAGTTACGAAGAATTCCTTATCTTGAACAATAAAATTTTATGAATCTTACAAGATAAATCAATAATCAATTACTTTAGAAGACTATTATATATTATTATTATTATTAAAAATTCTTTTTCTAAAATTGCTGTCGTTTAATCTCATCTTGAACTTAAGTAAGCTCTCCTGAGTCCTCCATTAACATTAGTTTTAGATTTATATTTTACATTTGTAGTCTACGACCACGAATTTAGGAAGAATTTCCTAATGATTAGTACATTTTCCAATAGAGACAGCGAAGATCTAAGTGCTAAAAATTATATAAATCGAATCTAGTAGAATCTTAAAAAAAAAAAAAAAGGTTTTAAAAAAACACTTTTTTTAGAAGATACATTTTTAATGAATCAAAATATGGTCGTTAAGCAAAATTAGAGATTACAAAAACAATGCTTAAAGGAATTCAAATCACAATAAATATAGGAAAATCCTTAACAATCTTTTAAAGTCGAAATCTATTATGCTACACATTAAAATCTCAGGTTCAATGCCTGACGCGCTTTATGATTTTTTATGCGTCCATTTTTATTAAAGAATGATTTTCAACTTACTGTACGGCTAATAAAAAACATCTTTAAAAAATATTTTATTAGTGTCTAAGTATCTATTTAATATATTCTATAATTCAGTATCATACTTATTATGGAATATTGTAATCTCACTTTTCTTTGCTAAATCTATTACTAGATGGGTATCCCTTGTCTATTTAATTAGAAACTCAAATAAATTGCTGACTATTTTTCCCTAGAAAAAATGTTGCAAAATGCTCTGGTGTATTGGTGTAAACAATACAAATATGGATAATGGCATTAAGAAGATTATTTACAAATATGCAGGGAAACATTGCATAAGATACAGGAAACTACAGTTCCTTGACATGGATTACCATAAATGCAGACAACAATCTGCAGGTAATAAACAGTTCAGCATCTTCTTATCTAACAAATACAAATAGCTCAGCAAACAACCAATAACGACAATAACTGCAACTTTCACAGCGCTAGCTACCAGCTTGTAGCTCGCACTGCGGAAGAAACCTCAAGTCGTTCCCTAACGGATCAACACCCTACCGTCCTCGGCGTGTAACAGCTCTATTAGTCTCGCATGCTGATAGAATCCTGAGAGACGTCTGCGACCTCACAAGGGATCCCTAGCCGAACAACACACATGACTCCCTCCTCAACTAGGCGCGTTCCTTAATATGCCTCCGACGGCCGATTGCCACATGGTGTTTTCTCGCATTCCTACCAAGTAGAAATATCGAGAAAAAGGATCACTTTGAATCATCCTTAATTTGTCCACAAGGTCACCAAATGTGTCGCAATCACAAAATTGTCAGCCAAGTTTGTCGCCAAGATCAGAGGTGTACTCCATAAAGTTGTGTGAGGTCACTCCTTAGCTTACATTTAAAAAACTCTTCCCAACACTTCAAGACTCGTACTGCTTGGGAAGGACTTCTTCCATGTTGTAATATATGTTACACTTAATATATTTTCCCCATAATCTTCAGTATCATATTATTATGGAATATTGTAATCATCTTTTTGTCAAATCTCATTACAGATTAGCGTCTTCAATTTAATTAAAACTAAATAAAATTAAGCATTGATTATTTTCCTTAGAAAAGAAGTGCGAAAAGAATTATGTAGTTTATTCATAGGATAGCTAAGGCAAGTGGAGTCAGTAAGCACTTCCTACTCTGTCAGTAGCCATCACATTGCTTGCTATAGACGTCTTTCTATCACTTAAATAGTCGAATTAGAAAAGAGGAAGAATCATAAAGAAAGGATCTCTGTTAATTCCAAACAGGAAAAATGATGAGAGGAAATGATTGCTCAGAGTTGCTCGAGCAAGACTAACAGTGCAAGTGAAGCACTCTAGAAAAAGTTGTTGTGGCAGCTTCCATCTGATATAACTTGCATATGTAGGAAGGCACAAAGACCAATAACCGAGGAGATAGTTGATGGGCTTTTGAAAGTCACAAGCAGCATGGCTTGTAAGAATCAAATTGCTGCCAAAAGTGATTGTTCTACAAACGAGTAAGTAATAATCGTCATGCTATCTTCAATAGCAAGGCAAATTTAGTTAAAAGAACATTTAAACCTCCGCCTACCATTTCCACACCTAAATTCGTAAAACATGTAGCCATTGGTCAGCGAGAAGGTGAAAGAGAATATGATTTATGAGAGCTTTCCAACGAGCTTTGACAACAGTCGATATGGAACTAAAGTATAAAAGCTAAACTATTTTCTTATGCAGTCAGTTTCGAAATAGATATAAAGATATATATTCTCCAGTGATGCTGTATTAACTAAGCTTGATATTCTGATATAATTTCATTTTCTCATCAAAAATGCGAGATATGGCGATATGCGAGAATTGAAATAGAATCTTTACACAAAAGAGATATACTTTGAATCCCCCAAAATGGACTTCACGTCTTAGAATTTCGAAAGTTTCTTTGATGACTTTTAGAGCTTTCTTCGTAAAAAACTCGGAAACGAAGTAAATCCATTCTTTATGTTTGTGGCAATGAATATTGTTATTCGACGAATGAGAAGGAACATGCTTTAAGTTTTCGCTTTGTGATTTTATAGAGGTGCTCACGGAATATTCGAATGGGAATTTTGAAGCCCGAATTTTTCTCATACGTGCTCACTCTTCATGTAATATATATGTAATAAATTAGTGTCACTATATTCAGATTAACAGGCTTAAGCCGGTTCGCAATTTAATTAGCAACACTTGCTACAAAATATGTTTTTACTTAAACACTGCTGTAACCTAGATCTGTTTTATTCAAATGTCCATATGCTTTCTACAGAAATTATCTCTACTAATAATAAAGGAGAATGTGTGTGTGTCTGTGTGTTGGTGCTCGACAGGGCAGACCGCTGGGCCTAGATCTGTGTGGAGATTTGACACAAATATCTTTTGAAGAGTGGGAATGTGAACCTCGGAGCCTTTTTTTGAACTTTTAATTACAATTTTAATTAATTAAAAATTAAGCAAAATTTTGGCGTTTTTCCTTAATAATTTCTAAAAATATTACATCACAAAAATCATTCTTACGCCATCTGAAAGTGCAAAAAATTACCTTTTCAATGATATCAATTAAGTTGCCATACAATATTTTCTCTAATTTTAATAGCCTTTTAAATATATTTTTTGGCATAATTTACAAAAATACTTTTCATTGTTGCAACGGAATTCAAACCGTTTTCATTGTTGAAACACATATTGAATTGCGTATTTCTCTTTCATTATTAAAAGCCGAGTTAATATCCTAATTCATTTTGCTTTCATATTTCAATTCACCAAATTTTTTGTGGAATCTGCAAGCCAAGCTCATTGAGATATTAGGTATATGAAGATATATATTCAGTAAGTTGAATGATTATGGCTGCTATGTTTTCATTCTTTTTACAGCATGTTTTTATTTAGCAAGCATGGCGCTGGCCATAAAATGTGTTGCGATATTTTAATGTTGAAATCAAATGCATATTTTGAAAGAGGATCAAGAAAGAGAAGATGGCGCTGACAGCTTGTGATTATATGTCACATGACATGGTCAGTTATTTGACTCCACTAGGGGCATTTATGTAGACAATGATCAAAACAGATGCAGGGCTACTAAAAGAACACGGGTTAAATATCTATTACGATCTGCTTACGTTGTTAAGGGAACCATGAATATAAAATGATGCAAGATTCAATTGAAATTATATTCCCGGCGATTAAGCTGGTGGTCGAAGGCGGCTAGTACATAATATATGTGAGCTATATGGTTTATTCGCTCTTTGATTTAACAGGACTCGTTTATGACGATAGATTTTTAACAGAATTTTTACTCACCGCTTAGTGTACTGGAGTTCTGCTATTTTGTACAATTGTGTGCTCGCGATCACAATACAATATTTTCTGAACTTAATGATCAATTAATCGATTAATTTTATTTCAATTTTAATTTTAAATAAGAGGCGACATCTGGTAGTGAATTTGAGAAAAGATGGGTGTGCAAGTTACCATAATATTTATAACTAGCAGTACCTTCGCGGCGTTGCCCGTGACATCATGAATTTCAACAAAATTTTTTTAAAAAATGGCCAAAACTTTCAGATTCAGGTTTAAAGTTTGAAGTCACATTATGTAAATAGCTCCTTGAGGTCATATTTCATTTTTTCAGTTTCAGCGAAAGTACACGCAGGATGAACAATCTTCTGTAATTAAATATATCGACCTTTAAAAAGTATAAAAACAAACAAATTAAAAGCATGATCTCTCGACGCGACGACAGTACGATCGTACTGCAAAAGCTCGCTGAAAGCGAAGGGATTATGACGTCACGTGGTTTAGACGAAATGCATGCTGGGAAACAACACCGCGACCTTGGTTACGAAGAATCACGGAGGAAAAATTGGAACGAAAATATTTTAACACTTCAGAAAAAAATTAATTAAAATTCAACCGTAAAAGATATTTTAAACCGTTCTTGTTTAAAATCAGGGAGGAATATTCCATTCATTACCTAAAAAAATTGAAAGAGCTAACGTTATTAGAACGGAGGATGCAGTAAATTTAAATGCGAAAACAAAATTTTGTAGGCAAAATTGATTTTTTTAAAAAAAAATTTCAAATTTCGGTAAATTATGTTTGAAGCTCAAAACAAATTTCATTAGAAAGAAAATTGCTTGTTCTATCCAATGGAGCATTGATTGTTTTTCAGCTATCACTAGAAAAGTTACTACAGCCGTAAACGTGCCGAAAATTACCTAGAACAACACAAAACATTGAATAAAATATTTTCTAGATTAAATTTTAAAATTCCGGCTTCGAGGTGCATTCAGTCACCATTAAGACTACCTGTGTGCCAAATTTCATGGCTGTAAGTGCGATAGATTCGTCTGGACATCGCGAACACACGCACACGCACACAAACATTGCCTTTTATAAGTATAGATGATGAATTATGAAATATAATAAAGGTTAAAAAGTAGGAAATAATGACGTTAAACTTTTTTAAAAACATATTTTTATTAACGTACTGGAAAGAAGTAAAATTTTTTTTATCGGAAATATGAAGAAATTGAAGATCAAAACAAAATCGTAAGAATGTCAGGCGCTGAAAGCAAAATTAATAGGACAGTAAGCCAAAATTAATACCATAAGAAAAAAATTCCAAAACATTCTTTAAAAATTAAAAATTTAATATAAATATGATTAAAATTTCAATTATCTAGAGTATTTCTATAAGAGCCTCATGGCTTACGATTTTATTTTGAGTTCTATATTTTTATAAAGACTACTTAGAACGAAACAAACAATTTAATTTACTCCAATCTGTTGCACAACAGACTACTTAGAACGCAACAAACAATTTACTTCACT
Source organism: Araneus ventricosus (assembly GCA_013235015.1). Taxonomy (NCBI): domain Eukaryota; kingdom Metazoa; phylum Arthropoda; class Arachnida; order Araneae; family Araneidae; genus Araneus; species Araneus ventricosus. The sequence continues at coordinate 32,041 of BGPR01014748.1, forward strand.
CCTATTTGTTGTACAACAGACTACATAAAGCGCAACAACCAATTTAATGAACTCCAATCTGTTGTACAACAGGCAAAATGCAACAAACAGTTTCGAAATAGCCTAATGATGGAATTTTTTCTGTTATGTTTTTGTCTGAATAGCGATTTTTCAAAATGTGTATTTTGCTGCTGGTTCCCAATTAAGTGCGTAAATTAGAAAATTACTAATTCTCCTAATTTTTAAAACTAATTTCATGAAGATCGGACAAAATAATTCTGATATATATCGTATATCTCATAGAATATAATGGAAGACCGAAACAAGGCATGAAAGCGGTTAAACATACTTAAAGGAAAATAATTTGTGAATATCTACCATCAAGTAGCTTTGACCAATACCATGCATATAAACGCTTAGGTTTTGAAAGTATTCCAAGCAATTGCAATCCTTACGCGTTTTATATTTATGTATAAGTAAATCTCATCTGTCACAAATAAAATATATGACTTCTCGTTTTTACCAGAACGTCTGAAAAATGTTTCTAACACAAATCCTATCAAAAGTAACATCTCTAGGCAATATAATCGAAGTTAAAGTAATATTGAAATTCAGCATTATATTATTCAAATTCGAAGCTGCTTAGAAATGCTCTGTATTTTACGTTATTGATAAGTTATGCAACCGATGCGGTTAAACTTCATTAATACCAAAATTATAAACTATATGCGAACGAGAAGGATCTGTTTATTGAGATTATTAATATGCTGGCAACTCTTCATACACAGCGACAGATTCTGGTATGTGAAATTTTTAGAGCATGCCAAAAAGTTTCTGGCTTCTGACATTTGGTATTCTGATGCTAGTTAGGTATGCTGGCTGTGAGTTTTACGATGCAGCCAGACAGTATATTTTCGGCAAAATATTCCCCCGTGTAACATTTACCCATTCAAAAGGCTTAGCAAAATAATACTAGAATTTTCTACTGCAACATACTTTAATATCGGAGATAAATTCCATTAAACTTTTCACTGCGTTTGGACTCGCTACCCGAATACTAAAAGGTAATGCCAGACTCCCTCAGAATTTTCTCACATTCGTATAAATCACATATATTTATGTTATATTATAACACTCGTATATATCACAGACATTTGTTTTATAACACTCTTATAAATCACAGTTATTTATTTTGTAACAATCGTATGAAATCAAAGATATTTATTTTATACTAGTTGTTATGCCCGGCGTTGCTCGGGATTAAAATACTTTCATGTCTAATATTTTTGATGTAAAAACCCACTTTTGTATCGAAAATTACAATACCCAAAATTCTTTTATCGTCTGAAATGTTTTTTAATTAAAATGAGAATATCAGTTGAACCAGACGATTTTTAAAAACCGCTGACATCTAATTTTCTCCATAAGTTATTAGTATTTATTGCGTAGGTACTTGAAATTATGTTCATAAATCTTGCAGTATAAGAAGGATTTTAACGGATGTTTTGGGATAATTACATAGAAAATTCGTCTTTGAGAAAAAGTGTTAGAAATAGTATGAATAAAAAAATATTAAAATTCGTCTTCATCCAAAATGCTTCTAATGTGATCTAGCAAAAGTTCTTATGAATTCTTGTTCTTCGACAATAAAAAAAAGTGTTATAAATTGTAAATTTTATACACAATTTAATTTTTGAAAAATTATTAAAATGAGGGCAACGAATTGAACGGAAATGAAAGTTGTGTTATGAAAAACTAATTTTTTAAACTTTTATTATGTATAAAAATAGTTTTGTGACATAATACATATTTTCGAAAAATATCACGGAAAATGACAAAATTTTGCTTAATTTCTAATTAGCTGAAATTTTTTAACTATGAAACTGGCTTTTAAAAGTTGACGGTTGACTCTCTTATTATATAAAATATATTTATGTAAGTAAAAATTTCAGAAATAAAGGTAAATTAGTTTAAAGTCTAACCGTTTCCTAGCAACGGAGTAACTATAAATTTGCGTTATTTCAAAATCGTCGAAAGGGAATCAATTATTTATTGCATTTTTAAAAATTAATAAAAATTGGAGGAAAAATTTAACAGATATAAAATTGGTAACAATTGAAAAGGAAAAATTTTGAACTTTAAGATGAAATAAAAATATCTTTTGTGGAAGAAATTGTGCCGAAGTTATTGCGGAAAAACGGTTACGGTTAATTTCTAATTAACTGAATGTTTAATTAACTTTTGTACTTTGAAAAGTTGACAGATATCTTTCTCTTGTCTTAAATAATAAGTATGCAAAATTTGGTTCTAAACGGTGCTGTGGTTTAAGAGGAGATGTGGAACATACATACATAGAAACATACCTACCCACAATGACTTTTATTTATATTAAGATTAGCATAACAAATTTCTTGTACTCAATAGGATTGAGAATTTCTGCATAAATAATATCATCAATTTGGTTTGGTCTTAATATGTTCGTTAGCAAAATCAAAATATGTGAATGCGGAAGTCTACGTTTCTGTCATTCAATGGATTCAATACTTAACAGAACCAAAAACTTGACCTTTTATCAACACATTCATGAATTTTATTAACTTTTGCCAAAAGATCCTTGCAACCAAATCATGTCTATCAGTTTTTGATTGGCCGTTAGTCACATTTTAAGCCATCTCTTTGCAATTTGGATTGAAAGTGTATGTGATGAATAGTGATGGCTTTCCTCCATGACGAACGGAAGTGACGGCATCTTGAGCATATTCGTGCATATTTCGTGGACAACCAGTAAACGCTGAGGATAAAATGACAAATTTCCCATGATTAGCTGGGTTAAACTTTAAAAAATTAATAAAAATTGAAGGATAAATGACACAGATATAAAATTGGTATCATTGAGAAGGTAAAATTTTGAACTTCAAGATGGTATAAAAATAGTTTTTGGGAGATAATTTGCTCCGAACGTACAGCGAAAAAACGGTTTCGGATAATTTCTAATTGACTAACTGTTCAATTAACTTTTAGGACTCGAAAAGTTGACAATAATCTTCCTCTTGTCTTATATTATAATGGTTCAAAGTTTGGTTGAAATCGTTCCAGTAGTTTAGAAGGAGATGTAGAACCTACACACATACATAACCACATCACCAGGTGGCGTTGACTTCCTTCTCCGTAAATAAAATGGGCTTCTCTTAAGGACAGACGCTGAACTGATTGCAGTTAGTCAAGATGCTTGTTTTCAACTGTAATTGCACTGATGGTTACAACTGTAAATAAGTTAAATTTATGTAAATTAAATTAATAACCCAGTTGAAAGGACCTTTGTTTCTTTTGTAAACCAGGCATGTTCATTTAATTTTCTTGTAATTCTCGCAATGGAAATCCAATGCAAAAAAGAACTGGATTATAATATTTGGTAAAGATACACATACAGCAGATATTTATTTTATATTTGTCAAAGATACAAATAGAGCAAATATTTATTTTATATTTAGTAAAAATACACACAACGCATATGTTTATTTTATATTTCGTTCAGGAAGAGTATTCTTCGCAGTGCGTGGATGTCGTAATTGAACTACTTTCCAGGAATGAGGGATGTGTGGATAATAAACACTTGTTAACCTTTTCGCGTTCATTGGTTTCGCAGTGAAACCACACATTGAACATTTTTTTACTGCGCATAGGCGAAACGTAGCGTATTTTTTCTTTCATGACTTAAAAGGCAGATATATAAGCCAATTTATATAAAAATTCCAGTTCAATACCGTTAATATTCGCAAAGATATCGGCATTTCAAGAGCTAAATTGCTTTTGATCTCTAAGAGAAACAAAATGATAAGGGTTCTTGCACAAATTTATATTTTTTAAAATTGAATCTTCGAAAGTAATATTGAATTTTATGAAAGCTGAATATTCTGAATACTCACATATACATAAAAATTAAATACATAATTTGAATTGCATTCCGATGATAACTTATTCAGATGAAAAATAGTCCCATACCGTTCATTGGTTTCACCGTAAAACCACATATTTCTTAAAAATATAAAATACTAAATTTTTTTCTTTTACATATTTATGATCAGCTACATGTACAATACTCATTTTTGAAATAAAGTTAGTAATTTTCAAAACATGTAGTGAACTTGAAATGGTTAAAGCTAAAACTTATAAAGCCAAGTCCGCTTTTTCTTTATTTCTCCAGCCACAATATATCAATTGCTCTTCCATTTATTTAACCTTTTGCCCGCCAAACATTTTTAATTTATTCGTTCGAACCCAAACAACATAACGCCATTCTCCAAGTTGATATTACATAGCTCAAAAATAAGACTTTTTCTTATAAATATGAAAGTTTAAATGATCAAATATGTATTATGTACATTTTTAGTTAATGTGTTTATTTACATGAACATTATTACTACACACGCACGCACACGAGCCTCCTACTGTGTAATGAAATACTAATTCACCGTGCATAATCCTAAACAGTTAAAGTATTACCGAGAGATAATAAGGAAAAGCTTGTTTATCCTCTCTTATCTCTAACAAGAAAAGAAACGCGAGACAATATCGTTTCTCTGAAACCGGCGACGAAACATCTGCCGCAGGTGAAGCAGACAGCCAAAAATTACACTATCGTCTTGAATAATGGCTATTCTGGTTGCCATAGCAACGGCAACTTGAATTCCACCTTGCGAATTCCGAATCCCATTTAGAATTTCTTTTGGAGGGATCTCCTAAAATAAAAGTTTCGGTGCTGATGCCTTGATCACATCACTTCGTTCTCTTTCCTGCGACGTGGCCCCAGGCTAAATTGTTCCAACAGTAACCTCTTAAAATGCTAAACGCGTTTTTGTTATTTTGCGCTGATTAAAATGAACAGAATAGTTGGCGGGAAAAGTTTATTCTTCAGACATTAGCCACAAATTCTTTTTTGGATTTTTCTTTTGCTTTATCATTCTTAAAAAGCTAGTAAACGTAGTCTTTTAAAGAGAAAGTACGACAAAAAAAGATTTAGTATAAAATACGGCGTTCATATACAGCACGAATTAACTAATGATAAAGAAATGGGCTTTCAGAAAATAGCTTATCTAATTCCTTAACCCCCTTATCTAAACGTTTAATTATTCTATGAGCAGTTACTTATTTCGGTTCTTGAGAAGAATTAAAGAATGAATCTAATCTCGAGAAGAATTAATGAATTTATTTGATCATGGGAAGAATTAATAAAAGCTTTCAAATGTTCAAGATGTTTAATTATACTGTGAATAATTCTATGTTTCCGTTCATGAGAAAAATTGAGGAATGAATCGACTCTTGAGAGAATTAAATGCGATGTATTTTTTTATTAAAGAACCAAATTAATCCCTTCATTTTCTTCTATAAAATACAAGATTAAAATATTCATTACGCAAATCAAGTAAGATTTTCGTAAATACTAAATTAAGTAAGTCAAGTACTTTCGAATATAAACCGTATAAACAGTGCTATAACTAAATCAAAACTAATAAAATAAAAAATTAAGCTATCGCATTTAACATAGCCAAAATTTCCAACAAAAATTAAGGAAATAGTATGTCTATTTCCTAGCACAGTTGAATAAAGAAAAGAGAGTCAGTAACCACTGACTTGAGTGGAAATCTCCAATATTCCTAAATCTTCGTTGCATTTCGTGCTCGTAACACTTGATAAATATTTATATTATGACAGAATTGTGCTTTTTATTTACGCTATTTGTTACTTTTTATTCTATAATATATTTCATAGTAATAAATATAGTGACATCTTAGAAAATATTTTTCTCTTATTGGCTACCAGTTGGTAACCTCATATGCAATCAAAATTTAATTGAAATTAATTAAGTTGCGAAAATATTAAAATATCGTATTTTCATCAGGAGCACAAAGCTGTACAAAATTTCAAAACCCTAGCAAACGAAGAAGTGAATGAAAAATCAATTAGAAATTCCATCTTTGCAAACATGTAACAGTCAAGTTAAATAAATTCGTTTAATAAGTTCTTTTTATTACACTTCTCTCAAATATTGGAATCTAACTAATGATTAAAAAGTACATTTTTGTTCAAAAAAATAGTCTAACCACCTACTTGAAAATTCCAGTAGTTCACAGGCATCTGAATATGCAGAGAATGAATCTGTTCTTGAAGAGAATTAAATAATTTGGAACAAGTGCAAATTGACTCCATGATTAGAAAACCAAACTAATTCTAAGTTTTCGCACCTGCCCTTGTTAACTAGCAAGAAAGATGTGCGATTAATTCTGAACTATCCCAAATTTCTTAAGTCAACTTTTTAAGATAATCATTTGATCAATCGGTCTTGTAGGAGTATATAATTAGTAAAGTAAATATTTTATTTTTAAC
>BGPR01014749.1:22754-38401 GCA_013235015.1 Araneus ventricosus
AAACATTGTAGAAATCCCCAGCCCCAACCACCTAACCGATTTCGACAATTTTTTTAATGAAAGCTTATTACGTCTAGACTTTCAATGCAGATTCGCCTGCCCACACCACCTTTCTTTTTCGAACGAAATCGAAAAAGCAGTTCTCCTTTGTACTTTGTCTGTGGGTAAACCTTTTAGAAATACCCAGTCCCAACCACCAGACCGATTTCGACAACTTTTATTTACAAGTTGTTTTCCCCATAGAATGTACAGCGGGAAAGTGTTTTTCCATTTCGTTCGAAAGTGGGGCGCAGTCGGTCTTTGATGACATGTCTAGACGTTATAAGCTTTGATATTAAATAAAAATTATCGAAATCCGCCCAGTGGTTGGTGCTGTCGAACTGTCTGAAGGTTTTACCATATGGGTAAACCTTGAAGAAACCCCCTCATCACCAAACACCAGAACGATTTCGGTAATTTTTTATTTCATATGGAAGCTCGTGACGTCTAGATTTACAATGAAGGGTCGACTGTCCCCCACCACCAATTTTTGAACGAAATCGAAAAAAACATATAGACAATGAATGGTGGACAAGTGTTTTTTCGATTTCGTTCAAAAATTGGGAGGGGCAGGTAACCCTTCATTGCAAATCTAGACGTCATAAGCTTCCATATGAAATAAAAATTTCGAATCCGTCGGGTGGTTGTTGCTGGGAAACTGTCTAAAGGGTTTTCCCTGTAGAGAACGTATAGTGGGAAAGTGTTTGTTCTATTTCATTCGGAAATGGGGATGGGGGCAGGCGACCTTCGATGACATATCTAGACTTTATAATATTTGATATGAAATAAAAATTATCAACATTCGCCGAGTGGTTGGGGCTGGTGAACTGTCTGAAGATTTTACCATGTGGGAAAATTTTGTAGAAATCACCCTGCCCCTACCACCCGACCGATTTTCACAATTTTTATTTCATATGGAAACTTATATATTCCATCGCCTAGATATATCATTATATATGGTCGCCTGCACCCCACCACGGAATCGAAAATCTTTCTTCATCATACATTCGCTACATGTTTTTTCTATTTCATTAGAAAATGGGGGAGTGAGGGGCAGGAGATCCTTCATTGCAAATCGAGACATCATGAGCTATCTTATAAAATAAAAATTGTCGAAATCGGTCAAGTGGTTGGGGCTGGGGGATTTCGACAAGTTTTTCCCCATAGACAATGTACAGTGGGAAAATGTTTTTGTGATTTCGGTCGAAAAAAATGGGGTGGTGTGAGGCATGCGACAATTGATGACATATCTAGACGTCGTAAGTTTCATATGAAAAAAAAATGTCGAAATCGGTCGAGTGGTTGAGGCTAGCGGACTCGATGATGGTTTTTTATAACATAATTTTAAATATATAGATAGGAAATCTTAGATTTCCGGTAAACACGCTTGTATCTTGAATCAGAACTGTGGAGTTGGCGGGATTTAAATATAAAATTTTCAGACTTGGTCAGTCTGGAAACGAAAGCAAAATCTGCTTTCGAACCGAATTTGGAAATCCAGGTGCGTGCGGGACAAACCTAGAAATATTTATTGACGAGCACATAATCATAATCTGATGAAGCTTATACCTTTGCCGAACAGTTTGTTTAAATTAAGTTTGAGGTTGATAACGCGTTTTAAAATAGTAGCCATATGATGTATGAAAACAAAAGAAGCTTTTAAGAAAATTTGGTATTCCTGTTAGTTGCAGAAGAGACGTCTTGAAATGAAATATGGATGAATGAAAGCTATTTCAGGTAACGAGGTATAAAACTCCGATTGATGCATGTTATGGGAAATGGGATAAAAAATTATTTTTAATGATCTGACATTTCTCAAGTCACGTGAAGAAAATTTGAACGATGGCCATTAGATAGATATGGTTTGACAGGGAAAATATCATATGGATGGCTCTAAGTGATTGATTTCTTGGAGGAAATGTTTCGATTGCTTAAAAATATTTGATTGAATTTTGATGTGACGACAATATATAAAATATATTTCTTCTGATGGCAGAATAATTACTGTTTTATCTTATCAGCTTCATTGTCTATACAAATATCTAATTTCAGAAATTGTATGGGGTCGCGGTGACCTAGTGTTAGCGCTTCCGCTTTGGGTCCAGAAGGTTCAAGATTTCAAACTTGTTTCTGCCAAAGTTTCGCAGTGTATAGGGGTCTCATGATTATTAAACTCGTTCAAGGTCAAATATCCTTTTGATAATGGGGCGAAGACGGCCGCGGTGGCCTAGTGGTAAGTTCCAGATTTGGGGCCGTTGGGTTCCAGGTTCAAAACCCGATTCCACTGAAGATACGGAGCATGCCGCACATTTAATCATATGTAGGGGGGTCAAACGGCCCCCCGATAGTATGGTGCTGGCGCTTGGAGAGGAGTGTCAGCTCAGGTGTCGTCCTCCTCTTCGGACCGCGGCTCGAAATTATGAGGTCCGTACCAAAATAGCCCTCGTGTTGCTTCAAAGCGGGACGTTAATATAACTTACCTAAACTAATAGTGCGTGGAAAGAGGAATGCCATGTGAGGTATCGTTATCGTCATCTAAATATGGTTCAAAATAGTAAGGGCCTTCCCATATAATAACTTTTGTAGCGGTTACAATTCACTGCCTTCTCCTTCTTATGGTAGGGGGCGCTACTAGAGCCATCCGGGTTTTTCCCATGATGCCTCTCTCTCTTCTTCTACTGTGTACTTGTCTTGTGTTGTTGTTCTCGTCGTGAAACTCAGCTATCTAATAAAAATGGTTCCTGAAATTGAATTAATTCTTCAACAGCGGCATTCCATATAAACATGAGTCTCGTCCCTCTACACTTTCAAATTGCTATAATACGATATGTTAATCTAACTATAGTAACTGAACTTCACCAGTTTTCATTTCAATTGAATACAGTTCTACTGGCAACAGATAATTTTGTAGAAACAGAGGTATAACGGCCGTAGGCAATAAGGTTTTCTTAAGCAAATCATTAAAATTACTGTTACTTTGTCAATTTAAACAGAGATATAAATACGAATTAACGGAAGTTTTAATTGAGAAGAAGGTAAAAATACAATAATATTAACAAACTACGAATGAAAAAGAACGAGGAGGAATAAGAATCTGGTGCATGAGGTCATCAGAGGCCTTCATCCATGAAGATTCAGAAACAGAATAGATTTTCTGTCAAGGAAAAGCGACTTTAAGGTCTATATTTGAATTTTCCTCTAATGCCTGGACCTAATCCGGAACAAATTGGAGATAAAAGCATTTATCCACAAGGAATTCCAGAAGAAATTCAAAACAGTCTTTGAAACATAGTCTGAAAAGAAGGGCTTAAAATGTCTTACCTCTTTGGTTGTGGAATGGAAGGAAAAACGACGCTCAGAAGTGAAGTTCGTATATAGATATCTAGTGAGGGATACACTGACCGAAAAATCTAATAATTTTTTTTCATAACGTTTTTTATATTTTTAATTTTGTTTTTAGTATTTTAAAGATTTTTTTAATTGTTTTCATGCATTTTATGATTTTTATTTTCGTTTTCTATTTTTATAATTCAGAGAAATTCGCAGGGGAGCCTTTAGTAATCGTCATCAATTTAAACAGGATACTGTCTCACTTTTCAGCATTGGACAGGTATGGCAATATAAATAGAGGCTTTCACACCACTGGATTGGAGAACGTTGCTCTTCACTATCATTTGACCAACCCAATGCTTGTATTCTTTTTGAAAATCAGTTGGTTTAGAAAGAAGAAAGAAAATGTGTCTTTGGATTCATCTTCTTGTTAGTTTATAACGGAAATAAATTTTCATGAAATCCAGTGGCGGCTTGTCCATAAGAGCTGCAGTTCCCACCTGATGTCATTTTGAAAGATTATATCTTTATTGAACTAAAACGGCAAAAAAGTAATAAAAATATGAAAAGAAGGCGGAAAATCATTTAAGAATTAAAGAGAGACGGACCAGAGCCGCGTCAAGTTTTGCCCCTCCTACGGATTCGATAATGAAACAAGGAGGAAAGCGAAGTGGGAGAAAAGCAACCCTTTCTCTTCTTGAAATTGCATTAATTTGAGCTGCTTTTTTTTCAGCTCTCTTTTGGCGCGACTTCCCCATTTGGCTCTTTTTCGCTTTTTCTCTGTAGTTCAGCTGTTATGTCGTTTTTTTAAAATCCATTTCTGTAGGAGTTGTAATTTTTTGGCTTCTTTGTGATTTTTCGGGTGCTGATTACGATTCTGATGTTTGCCAGTAATGATTTTTGTTGGAATTTTAGTTACAACCAAAAAACATGAAGGAAATTTTTCCCCCAGTTTTTTTGGTTATAACTCAAAAACTATCAATTATTAGTATATCATCATTATATACCAAAATAATCAGCACAAAATTTCTTACTACTTAGGTCTTTAAAACTTTTACAGCACTGCTTTTTTCTGAGCTGACGAGCCACCACTGATGAAATCTTTAAGATCAAGGCAAGATTTGTATACGCCATAACGATCATTACACAAAATATCGATTTGCAAGTGTTGAAAAAACTAACAAATTTTCCAAAATATCGATTAATTTTAAATAAGTTCTTATCATATTGGCAATTATTTATCTTATAGAACGTCGGCATACCACTTAGCTATTCAGTACTGTCATGTTGCAACTGCTATTAGTTTATATAATTCAAATTTCTATACAGGCGAGATCAAGCTCTAATTGAATGGGGTTTCAAAAGTTTCTGCAGATAACGCAAAATAATCGCCATATCATAAAATTTGATTCACTGAATCAAATTCTATACAGGCGACATCAAGCTCTAATTGAATGGGGTTTCAAAAGTTTCTGCAGATAACGCAAAATAATCGCCATATCATAAAATTTGATTCACTGTTTATATTTTTAAAAATTTTCATTTTACAAGATGGAATTTTGTAATCAATACTTCTCTCCCCTTGCATTGAAATATTGTTAAGTTGTGAGTTCCCAATGACAGCATCATATTTAATTATTTTCTTTTCTTAAATTTCACTTAATTGATTAATTTTAATTAAAATTGATTCCATTTGAAGGCGCCATCTGGTAAGTCATTTGAGAAGAAAGGATTAAAAATCCTATAATATTTATAATAATCTTTATATACTAGAAAATCACCCGTCAAGGTATACGGGTGAAAATTGTCCTTTCATTCCTGAGATATCCCGTCAAATTTCAAGTGTTTAAATAGATATATATGCGAGAGAAATGTTTAACAATGATTGAAAACAAATAAATTAAACCTATGCTTTATGACAGGAAATATTTTTTTATTTACATATTTCTTTATTCAAAAAACCTCTTGGTAAACAACATTCCGTGTGAAGCATTTTTCGTTGTTTAACAATTTTATTATAATTCATTAAACATGAAATTCTCAGCTTGTCAATCGTAAGTCAAAGTTAAAATTTCAAAGGAATTCTTTTTCGAAATTCTAATCAAAACAAGGCACTTCTCTGCTTGTCAAACGTTGCGAAAAAATATTATTAAAGTATATCATCACGATTGCAATAAATAATCAGATGACGTCCAAACTATATCACGCGTGTGATATACCACTGATGTAATTGACTAGTTTCTATTAAAAAACGGAAATTACTTTCAAATATATGATTAATATAATTAAAATTTCTCTTGCACTATTGATCATAGCGAGATAAATTTGATATCAATCGATAGAAAATTTTAATTCACTATTTTAGAGATATTAAATTTGAAGTTAGAACGATAATTACTCTTTTAAATTTAAAATTACTGAAAGTTAGGTTCTTTAACAATGAAATAATGCTGTTTACCGTCTCACAGTGCTATGGCGCGAGTTTTATTGTTGAAGACGTCAGAGCGTTACCAAGAGATCTGGGCTATTATCTTTATATATAAAAGGCAAATACCATGATTCACTTACTGACTCACTCATTACGAAATCTCCCTAGCCTAGAAACTAGAAACTAGCCTAGGACTAGAAACTTGAAATTTGGCAGGCGGTTGCTTCTTGGGGAGTAGGTGCTCACTAAGAAAGGATTTTTCGAAATTTTGATTAGAATTTAAATTATTTAAAAATTACTTTAAATTTTAGCGTTCTTCCGGAATAACTTCGGATCCTATTATCGCAAAAAAACTCATTTTCACATCAACTAAAGATAAAAAAATTAGCTTTTCATTGACACCGATCTTATTTCCATGCGACAATTTTAATTAATGTTTCAAAATGTTTTAAAACATTAATTTTAACAATGTTTTTATTGCTGTAAAAAAAGTTCAAACCATCGCACTATGTCATCAAATCTTTTATTTACGCGCTTTTGAAATTGTTACGGTTGTGATTGTATAAATTGTTTTCTTGGGAAATTAACTCCAAAGCAGAATTTTCACTTTAGTATTAATTGCATTTCTGAAATATTTTATCACACCTGCTTCAAAGTAATATTTTTATAAAGCGTGGCAACAGATATTGGATTTCAGGTTTGTTTGTTTTTATTGTGTGTGAGGTATACTGAAATGATTTTCTTCCTTTCCTCAAGCATTTAATTTCATGCTTTCCTGCCAGTTTAAAGTTATGACGCATGAAAACGCTTTCAAATTTTTGTATATTGCATTATAGGTAATTTTTTATTAAAATTTTGGTCAGGCTTACCACCAAACTTGAATTTCCTCAAGTGATAACTCATCAAATTTGGTAGTAGAAACTAGAAATTGCTGCCTGAAAATAGGAATTACAAAAAGGCAATAGTGTTCGGGAAAAATAACTAATTTTTAAATTTTATTCCTTACCTCCTACACTCCCGGGTCTTTTAGATGTCTATGAATTTTTTGCCGCCTCACTTTCTATACCCACTGGTGCATTCTGGCGTCCACCATGTTCGGTGGTCGCGACTATATTCAGTGTTAATCATTCTAAGTATGAGTGATAGATGAATTGAGGTATCCGACTGCTATAAAATCGTCGTTTTTGATGAAATTATCAAAAAACTTTTTATGACTTAATTTTGTAGCCTGTTTAACCAGCTTTCTAAAACTGTCTCACTTTTTACTCTACGTGAATTACAAATGGAGTTATAGCTGTTTTATTACAGAACTGTTAGCATTATTTTATGTTGCAAGGAAACTTTAAATGTGTTTTCTGAGAAATGATATTTTTGAGGAAAACTGTCGACCGTAACAAGGATTTCTCAAAACCTTATTCAAGTATAGATATGAAATTTTCCGAGATTGTTTTCTGTAATATGCTTGATGTTTTCCTCTAAAAACTAAGGTCAATTTTAAAATTAAGTATTATTTTTAAGCGCTTAAATATAAACGAAAAGCATTTTTTATGAAAAATTACCAGTTTAGTAACTATGTTCAGCTATATCTCAAAACAATTTTGAAGTACAAGAAATATTTTAGAGCATAACACAGATAACTGTCATAAAAATGTACTCCTACAAGGATTTATGTATATTTAGAATATGATTTTGTCTATGGCTGTTAGCGTAAGGCAAATATTTTAGTCATTTTTCTTCAAATTTCTCAGTTTTTAAAAAAAGTATTATTTTGAAAGACTAATTTTACAATATTTTCATAGTTTTAAAACATATACAGTTGAAAAATAACATTAAAAAATATATATAATTTATTTTTCAAAAAAATGTCTCCGAACACAGTCGCATACCTTGAGTGAAAATTTTTATGAAACTCAGTTTGTAAGTTTCGTTAGCTGCGATGCATCACACAGAATTGTATCGCTGGCATTTTAAAATTTACGTCTTTAAATATTTTACTATCTGTCAAATACAATAAAATATTCAGTTTTTTGTTCATCTTTCCTGAGTTATCGCGGCTGAAAAATGTTCTGCGACCGGTAATGCTATAATTAATATGAAATATAAAAGAAAAACTAATTTGAACGGGCGAACCAGCTGGTCGCCAAAGGCGGCTAGTATTAGTAATAAAAGACAAATACCTACCATGACTAACTCACGCATTCACCGACTCACTCATTATGAAATCTTCCAAACCACTGGGACTAGAAACTTGAAATTTGGCAGGCGGTTGTTTCTTGGGGAGTAGGTGCTCACCGAGAAATGATTTTTCGAAATTTTAGATAGAATTTAAAAAATCTTAAAGTTTTTCAGGAATAACTTCTGATTCTCTTATCGCAAAAAACATTCTCACATCATCTTACAGATTAAAAAATTAGCTTTTCAATGACACCGATCTTTTTCCCATGCGAAATTTTGTTCAATTTTAATTAATGTTTAAAAATGTTTTAGAACATGATATGTAGCAATGTTTTTATTGTTGTAAATGAAATTCAAACCTTCTCATTATTGCAGCAAATCTTTTATTACGTTTGTGATAGTATAAATTGTTTTCTTGGGAAATCAAATCCAAGCAGAATTTTCACTTTAGTATTCATTGCATTGCCGAAATAGTATATCGCACCTGCTTCAAAGTAATATTTTTATAAAGCTTGGTAACAGATATTTGAATTCAGGTTTGTTCACTTTTGTGTTTGTGCGGTAGACTGAAATGATTATCGTCCTTTCTTTAAGCATTTAATCTCATGCTTTCCTGCCATTTTAAAATTATGAGGCATGAAAACGTCTACAAATTTCTGTATATTGCATTATAGGTATTTTTTAATAAAATTTTGGTTAGGCTTAAGAGTACAGAATTGCCGCCAAACTTGAATTTCCTCAAGTGATAACTCATCAAATTTGATAGTAGAAACTAGAAATTACTGCCTGAAACTAGGAAATTAACATTCTAAAAGATTTAACCCTCTGAGCCCTATGCCGCCTCATTCGACACAGGGCGGACTCAGGCAGTTTCAGGCGACTGTGTGTATTTTACTTAAGAAAATTAGTTCCTTTCTTTGTTGACAATTGATCGCGCAGTCGAGGGTGTCGTCCTCCTGGAATTTCTGTACACTGTAAAAAATATCTGGTTTTTTTCCCGGACTTTTTCCGTATATTTGACGGTTTAAATCTGTTTTGTTGAGAAAACGGTTTTTCACCGTTTTCCGCTCCAACCATAAACGGTTTAAAACCGTCAGTTCAAATTATATTTTTCGTCATACGGTATTGCTTTCCGTACGATAACTTTCTTAAATCATTTAAAGATTATCTTCCACACTTGCTCTTATTTTTAAGCAATTATTTTATGGTTTTGAACATCGTGCGAATAAAACTGCGATTCGACTTTATATATACACGTGTTCTGGCAACAGTTGATTTTTACACCACTAGGTGGCGCCACTAGAACTATAGTGATTTTAAATCTCAAATAAATTTTTTACCATATTGTATGAAGTCCCCGATGGTCTAGTGGTTAGAACGACTGCCTGCCAATTCTTTTAACGCGGTTTCGATCCTCAGCTCGGAGGAGTTTGAAGTTTTGTCACCATCGAAATCGTTCGAGTAACTTCAATTAAAAATTGAACTAATTGAAATTAATAATTAAGTCTTGATTAATTAATATTCCTAATTGATAATAATTAAGCTTTGATTAATTAATATTCCTAATTGATAATATTAAGCCTCGACTAATTAAGATTTCTAATTAATTGACTTTCCAGATAATTCGAGAAGTGATGAAAATCTCTAAGTTGGGAAGATGGCGTCACTCACTTCAGTTCACATCAGCACATTTCAACTCAACTAGGTCGACAACGTCACTTCAAGTGCAAGAAGAAAACATCTCAACTTCCGCCTACGAAATTACTCGTCATTTTTACGGATAAAACTTGATATCATATGGTAAAAAACCGTTGTGACTACGGATTTACTTCTAAACTTTTACGGAAAGAACGTGCTCTTTTATGGTAAAAAACCGTTGTGCGTACGGATTTACTTCGTAAGTTTTATGGAAAAAACTTGTTGTTGTATGGTAAAAAACCGTTGTGACTACGGATTTACTTCTTAACTTTTACGGAAAAAACGTGTTCTTTTATGGTAAAAAACCCTTGTGCATACGGATTTACTTCGTAAGTTTTACGGAAAAAACTTGTTGTTGTATGGTAAAAAGCCGTTTGGCCTACGGATTTATTTCTCAACTTTTACGGTTTTGCACAACGAACCCAGCCGGCAGTTTAAAACCGTAAATTTTACGAGATTTTTTTAACAGTGTAGAGAAAGGTTGGATTTCATTCTGGTTTTTGATGCACGTGAATTCTCACTCTAGCCGGGTTCAAAGAGTTAAATTATAGCAAATAATCTTTACTTAACTCTAATTTGACAAATTACATTCTAAATGAAATCACTTACGCAGCGATTAATCATAGATTTCTGTTTACGTATATAAGCTTCTTCGATGCATTCGAAAAGCATGAAAAGTGTTTAATGAAGCATCACGTCTCGAAAGTAAACTCGGTTGTTTCATTCTTTTAATCGCTAGTTAATTACAGGTTCCTTGGTTACACTTGGCCATTCATCATTGAAATTGTCAGTCTGCCACGATCCATCATCCACTCCAGTGCCAGAGGAACACTGAGGCTGCCATTTAGAAAGTGAAGTGTGGAAGACTTAATCACTTCCACATCGCCAAGCATGCGTGTAAAATTCAGCCAAGACTATTAACCAGACCTAAAAGTCTTCAAAAAAGTTTTTGAATTGCTTTACAAACTGAAATAGCATTGTTTATTTGAATTTACATATGTTTCTGGCAATGTATGAAACGCAGCCATTTTATAGAATGCCGGGCTCTTTTTAGACAAAGTATGAAATATGAGAATTGTTATATACTTTCCCTAGGCTAGTATATAATATCTAAGAATTTTATAGAATGAGAACTGTTATTTAAGCAAAGTATAGAAAGAGATCGTGATAAGGCCATTATTTAAAAGACCTGCATTCATCAAATATTATTTTGAAAAAATAATGAAAGAGTGCCATTTAAAAATTTTTATTAAATTAAATTTATTTAAAACGAAAGCTTTACAAAACAAAATATATGCCTTTCTTATTGAAGGAAACAAAATGAAATATCAACCTACTCCTTGTATCAAGAAAATAAATAATTTAATTTTAAATTGCACTTAATTTTATCTATATATACCAAAGGCAATGTTCGTATGTGTGGTCGCTATAGACTCAAAAACTACTGGATCGGTTTACGCTCGGTTTTTTGCAAAATGAACCGAGATGTGCGGAAGAGGTTTAAAGCAATTGAATCTTCTTTCCTTCTTTAATATTAGAGTTACTTTATGGAAAAGGTTTACATTATTCGGTTTTTTTTCTTTCGTGAGATTATAATCCTAAGTTTTTAACTGGAATGCACCATTATTATTATTATTTTATTTTTGTTGCAAGATGCGTGCTGAAATTGAGGAGTGCAAAAACTGTTCCCAAGAAAACAGCTTCTCCAAAATTTCAAAGAAAACATTTGAATACAATATACTAGACATAATGAGAGACAGAGATTATCATTTTAAAACCCTGGCTCTTGAATTATACGAAATAGAAATAAAGCACCCGTTTATTCATGAAAAATTAGTTGCGAGAGTGTCTGCAATTGCTTAATCAACTGAGATAAAAAACAAACGACGGTATTCTGTCTCTGCGAAACGGCCGCTGGGAATGAGGGGCGTAGACTTACCTACCTTACTCAACTATGACTAAAGTAGCTCTATGTGTCTATTAACTCTATAGTCTATAGTGACTATTAGTCTATTTTGATGTATGCGTTTTTCCTCTTTCTTTTGAAAATATGCTTTTTGATGCACAGAACTCCTTTGTCCTTTGTTTGGGAAATTTCGGGCTAAGAGAAGCTATGTTTGGCGTAATGCTAGTTTCTTACAGAAAAAAATTCCCTGAGTTTATTTTCTATTTGTTTATTTTTTGGCTTTCTTTGTATAATCTTGATTTCTATTGTTCTCTGCTTTTTATTTTGCTGCTGCAATTGCGCACTACTTAAACATTGTTTACATTTTATCTAATTTTTTTCTGAATTTTTATTCTATAACTTTAGTGTTTATACATAAAAATAATTTTGTTGTTGTTTTTTGTTCTTGTTTGAAGTTTAAGTTAGGATTCTTTAAAAAAAATTTTTCCAATTTTTCTAGTTGATTGTTTGTAAGCTCTAGTGTGACTATGCGACTCTTCTTCGTGATTTTCACCAAATTTGCAGCTGGACTGTGACTAATCCGTTATTTCAAATTCTAAAATTCTTTTTGAAATCTTCAATGTCTACCTTTCTCTGTAAATTAAACTACAACCAACTCTCTATGTTATTTGATTGCAGAGCTATAAGCGTTTAACTTCGCTGTCATCAAATTTTTTCGTTATTTTCTCCAACTTTGCAGCTCGACTGTGACTAAACCGTAATTCTAAATTCTAAAATTATTTTTTGAAATCTTTTATGTAGTTCTTTCTCTATTAAATGAAACTAAAACCAACTTTCTATGTTATTTGGTTGCAGAGCTATAAGCGTTTAACTTTAGCGCGAAAAGCGTCATCATTTTTTTCTTTACAGACACACCATTAGACCATTATGGAGAGACGTAAATCTATGTCAAAAAATCTGCTGTATCTAGAACACAATTATAACATTTTTTCTGCTACTTCTATGATAATTCTATAATGTCATTTAATGAAAATAGAGCTGAAACTATCCTACCAGCAAAAAAATCTCATGCTATATGCTTAATGTTAAGTATTCAAATCCTTAAAATATCGCTACTCTACAATATGAAGTAACTTTTTATTACTTAGGTTCCGGAAAACTTATTTTTATAGTGTGAAAAACTATGCATCAAAACTGTACAGAAAATCATGATTTCGGAATTAGAGTTTTACACATTTGCGATTCTTTTCTATTTCCTTTATAGTTGTTGAAATCTATTCACATTAATTCACTGGTTCTGTACTAGGCTACTACATTATATTTAAAGAAATTGGCAGTACAAATTATTTACAAAACATTATCAAGGTTTCGAAAACTGGTTAAAATGTAATTAAAATGTTCTTCATTTTGCCTAACTTTTCTCTCCATCTTAATCAAAAATAAGATCGAAATTTATTTAATTTAAAGATAATGTGAGTTTCAGGTTTTAACACAAATAATATTCAGCATACCTTAAACATTTAACTTTTCGATTGAGTCCAGCACCAGTTGGCTTGTATCGATTAATATTGATTACATAATACTTCGAGTTAATAAAAATATTTAATGGGGGGATAAATAGGAATTTCGATGCCTTTTAATTCAAAAGAGTAATTTAAAGAAAGTAAAGGCATTCTATTGCTTAGGACATGAATTATTGCTACTTCAGAAAGCAAATCAATGATTTCTATGCAGAGTAAAACTAATCGAAACCTTAAGCACCCTCTTCGGCTAAAAGATGTTGATTCTCCAGCATCAGCATGAAGCGAATTCACATTAGTAACTGAAATGGATAAATTGGAGTACTTATGAAAATGATGGGCAGTTAGTAATTATGGGCAGAAGAAAGATTACTGATGTAATTACGTTCTCTAGTTTTAAACGTTGTATTTAGACATCCACTTTAGAAAATAATGTATCTGTAAGATTTGTTTGTGGGTATATATCACTCAAGAGCCAGTCATAATCACAAGACGCCAAATACAGAATTAAAAACTGCAATAACTAAAGTGAAATATTTAAAACTGCATAAACTGAAGGAGGTAATTAAAATGTTAGAGGTGTAGTTTGACCGATAACATCGACAGTACAATTAGATAGAATTGTGAAAACAAAATTTCGTTAGATATTGCTAGATAGAATCATTTATGTGAGTAAAAATCACTGCACATTCAAAACCCGAAGATGATTAAAGGGGATTTAGCGAAGAATAAATTTGCTAGAGTGATAGAAGGCTTGTGAGAATAATGTATTCTGATACGTCTGGTAATATGAAGTCATTCTTCAAAAATCCGTTTCACAAATATGAGGTACAAACTAAATATTTATAAAAGCAATTCATGCACTACTGTATCGGAAATTTGCTTCCTAACTATTAGTTACGAATATTTGCTCTATTTTAGAAAATATATCATTTTCTGTTGCAAATATTTTAATATAATCTGATGATACAATACAATATGATGGCTAATTTTAAAAAAAGCCAGATGGCTGATAATTTTCATCAATCTTATTAGCGTTTTGATGTTTTGATTTTCGCTTTTTCTCTTCCTTTTGAAAATATGCTTTATGGTGTACAGATCTCCTTTGTCCTTTGTTTGGGAAATTTCGGGCTAAGAGAAGCTTTGTTTGGCGCAATGCAAGTTTCTAACAGAAAAATTTCGCAACTATTATTTTGAATCCATTTCGAATAAAGTCCTTAGCCCTTGAAAAAAATGGACTAGAATGGATTCCTTGTTTGCTTTTTTTTTAGATTACCTCTGAGTTTATCTTTGTTTTTTGACTTTCTTTCTATGATATTGATTTTCATTGCTTTTTCCATTGATTTTTTTTGCTGCTGTAATTTCTCGCTACCTAAACATTTTTTAAATATTATTTTCTAAATTTCATTCTTTAAATTTTATTGTTGATAAATAAATTTTTGTTGTTCTTGTTTAAAATTTAAGTTAAAATTTTATTTTTTAATTTATTTTAATATTTCTAGTTGATTGTTTCTAAGCCCTTAATACAATTATGAGAATTAGTTACGAGATTCATGTCAATCTAATACAGTTTACTCCATTACGCATTTTATGTTCCATTCCTGTAGTATTTATTATTTGCAAGAACACGTAATATCTTTGGCAGTTCGATTATAGATCATATGCGTGGTAATATTTACCATGAAAGTATGACATGACAAGAATCTAACTGATTTATGCATGAAATTTACATTGTAAGGTATTTTTCAATTTCGTTCTTATGGCATACATTTTTGGGCAAATAGCAAGAACCATTATTATAGTCTGTTGGGTTTTTTTCACTCAAAATCATTTATAAGCAAACGCAATTTGATATGACGTATGTAAGATAAATTTCTATTTCCATTGTTCACTCGTTTCTTTAAGAAGATTCATACTTAGAGGCAATGGAATGAAATTTCAGTGTTTAAGCTTCTTATGTTAGCAAAATTCATAAGCCACGTTTGTTCTTCCTGCAATTCTCTGTTTTATGTAGTCAGCAGTGTAAGATATTTACAATAGATGGCGTTGGTGCGAACACCTACACACGGAAAACCAGCCCAAACCGGAGCTGACTCAGACGCACTTGAAGAATGTCGTCGTTACTGTTATGCCCAGTAGCGACGACATAACAGTAACAATAACTATGTTTAAATATGATTGTCTATTAAATTGATGTCTGTACTGAATGATGCCTTCATTATCATCCCGCATACATACCAAAATCTAATAAGCAGCAATTGATGTTGATCCAACGGAGAAAGATATGAGATTCAATACGCTAAGATAAATATCACTGATTTTGATCCTTGCATATTTATACGGGGTTTCCACACTTACCCTGGTCCAATAACTAATATCTAAACCGTTAGAGATAGACAAATAGTTCCAACTGGAAAAAATGATTTAAATGAAGGGAAGAATTATAATATATGTTATTTGAGTCACTTATTATATCTGTGAGAAGATTACGAATTCTAACTTTTTATACGATCCCCAGTCTTATTAGTCATATTTAGTAAACTATTCTTGA